>JAWWNH010000327.1:0-61374 GCA_034641385.1 Darevskia mixta | reverse complement strand
GAAACTTCTTGGTGTGTTTTTCATGCATTTGGACCGAAAAGAAGCAAATTGGGATGTAGTTGTGTTTCTAAGCTTCATTTTAGCTTATTTGCGTGATTTTGCTTTTAAGGCTCAAATACAGCTATCTTATGAAAGCAACACGTTAGAAACTTCTTGGTTTGTTTTTCATGCATTTGGACCGAAAAGAAGCAAATTGGGATGTAGTTGTGTTTCTAAGCTTCATTTTAGCTTATATGCGTGATTTCGCTTTTAAGGCTCAAATACAGCTATCTTATGAAAGCAACACGTTAGAAACTTCTTGGTGTGTTTTTCATGCATTTGGACCGAAAAGAAGCAAATTGGGATGTAGTTGTGTTTCTAAGCTTCATTTTAGCTTATTTGCGTGATTTCGCTTTTAAGGCTCAAATACAGCTATCTTTTGAAAGCAACACGTTAGAAACTTCTTGGTGTGTTTTTCATGCATTTGGACCCAAAAGAAGCTCATTGGGATGTAGTTGTGTTTCTAAGCTTCATATTAGCTTATTTGCGTGATTTCGCTTTTAAGGCTCAAATACAGCTATCTTTTGAAAGCAACACGTTAGAAACTTCTTGGTGTGTTTCTCATGCATTTGGACCCAAAAGAAGCTCATTCGGATGCAGTTGTGTTTCTAAGCTTCATTTTAGCTTATATGCGTGATTTCGCTTTTAAGGCTCAAATACAGCTATCTTTTGAAAGCAACACGTTAGAAACTTCTTGGTGTGTTTTTCATGCATTTGGACCCAAAAGAAGCTCATTGGGATGTAGTTGTGTTTCTAAGCATCATATTAGCTTATTTGCGTGATTTCGCTTTTAAGGCTCAAATACAGCTATCTTATGAAAGCAACACGTTAGAAACTTCTTGGTGTGTTTTCATGCATTTGGACCCAAAAGAAGCTCATTCGGATGCAGTTGTGTTTCTAAGCTTCATTTTAGCTTATTTGCGTGATTTCGCTTTAAGGCTCAAATACAGCTATCTTATGAAAGCAACACGTTAGAAACTTCTTGGTGTGTTTTTTATGCATTTGGACCGAAAAGAAGCAAATTGGGATGTAGTTGTGTTTCTAAGCTTCATTTTAGCTTATATGCGTGATTTCGCTTTTAAGGCTCAAATCTTTGAAAGCAAAACGTTAGAAACTTCTTGGAGTGTTTTTCATGCATTTGGATCGAAAAGAAGCTCATTGGGATGTAGTTGTGTATCTAAGCGTCATTTTAGCTTATTTGCGTGATTTCGCTTTTAAGGCTCAAATACAGCTATCTTTGAAAGCAACACGTTAGAAACTTCTTGGTGTGTTTTTCATGCATTTGGACCCAAAAGAAGCTCATTGGGATGTAGTTGTGTTTCTAAGCTTAATTTTAGCTTATTTGCGTGATTTCGCTTTTAAGGCCCAAATACAGCTATCTAATGAAAGCAACTCGTTAGAAACTTCTTGGTGTGTTTTTCATGCATTTGGAGCCAAAAGAAGCTCATTGGGATGTAGTTGTGTTTCTAAGCTTCATTTTAGCTTATTTGCGTGATTTCGCTTTTAAGGCTCAAATACAGCTATCTTTTGAAAGCAACACGTTAGAAACTTCTTGGTGTGTTTTTCATGCATTTGGAGCCAAAAGAAGCTCATTGGGATGTAGTTGTGTTTCTAAGCATCATATTAGCTTATTTGCGTGATTTCGCTTTTAAGGCTCAAATACAGCTATCTTATGAAAGCAACACGTTAGAAACTTCTTGGTGTGTTTTTCATGCATTTGGACCCAAAAGAAGCTCATTGGGATGTAGTTGTGTTTCTAAGTTTCATTTTAGCTTATTTGCGTGATTTCGCTTTTAAGGCTCAAATACAGCTATCTTTTGAAAGCAACACGTTAGAAACTTCTTGGTGTGTTTTTCATGCATTTGGACCCAAAAGAAGCTCATTGGGATGTAGTTGTGTTTCTAAGCTTCATTTTAGCTTATTTGCGTGATTTCGCTTTTAAGGCTCAAATACAGCTATCTTTTGAAAGCAACACGTTAGAAACTTCTTGGTGTGTTTTTCATGCATTTGGACCCAAAAGAAGCTCATTGGGATGTAGTTGTGTTTCTAAGCTTCATATTAGCTTATTTGCGTGATTTCGCTTTTAAGGCTCAAATACAGCTATCTTATGAAAGCAACACGTTAGAAACTTCTTGGTGTGTTTTTCATGCATTTGGACCCAAAAGAAGCTCATTGGGATGTAGTTGTGTTTCTAAGCTTCATTTTAGCTTATTTGCGTGATTTCGCTTTTAAGGCTCAAATACAGCTATCTTTTGAAAGCAACCCGTTAGAAACTTCTTGGTGTGTTTTTCATGCATTTGGACCCAAAAGAAGCTCATTGGGATGTATTTGTGTTTCTAAGCTTCATTTTAGCTTATTTGCGTGATTTCGCTTTTAAGGCTCAAATACAGCTATCTTTTGAAAGCAACACGTTAGAAACTTCTTGGTGTGTTTTTCATGCATTTGGACCCAAAAGAAGCTCATTGGGATGTAGTTGTGTTTCTAAGCTTCATATTAGCTTATTTGCGTGATTTCGCTTTTAAGGCTCAAATACAGCTATCTTTTGAAAGCAACACGTTAGAAACTTCTTGGTGTGTTTCTCATGCATTTGGACCCAAAAGAAGCTCATTCGGATGCAGTTGTGTTTCTAAGCTTCATTTTAGCTTATATGCGTGATTTCGCTTTTAAGGCTCAAATACAGCTATCTTTTGAAAGCAACACGTTAGAAACTTCTTGGTGTGTTTTTCATGCATTTGGACCCAAAAGAAGCTCATTGGGATGTAGTTGTGTTTCTAAGCTTCATTTTAGCTTATTTGCGTTATTTCGCTTTTAAGGCTCAAATACAGCTATCTTATGAAAGCAACACGTTAGAAACTTCTTGGTGTGTTTTTCATGCATTTGGACCCAAAAGAAGCTCATTCGGATGCAGTTGTGTTTCTAAGCTTCATTTTAGCTTATTTGCGTGATTTTGCTTTTAAGGCTCAAATACAGCTATCTTTTGAAAGCAACACGTTAGAAACTTCTTGGTGTGTTTTTCATGCATTTGGACCCAAAAGAAGCTCATTCGGATGCAGTTGTGTTTCTAAGCTTCATTTTAGCTTATTTGCGTGATTTCGCTTTTAAGGCTTGAGGTACAGCTATCTTTTGAAAGCAATACGTTAGAAACTTCTTGGTGTGTTTTTCATGCATTTGGACCCAAAAGAAGCTCATTGGAATGTAGTTGTGTTTCTAAGCTTCATTTTAGCTTATATGCGTGATTTCGATTTTAAGGCTCAAATACAGCTATCTTTTGAAAGCAACACGTTAAAAACTTCTTGGTGTGTTTTTCATGCATTTGGACCCAAAAGAAGCTCATTGGGATGTAGTTGTGTTTCTCAGCTTCATTTTAGCTTATTTGCGTGATTTTGCTTTTAAGGCTCAAATACAGCTATCTTTTGAAAGCAACACGTTAGAAACTTCTTGGTGTGTTTTTCATGCATTTGGACCCAAAAGAAGCTCATTCGGATGCAGTTGTGTTTCTAAGCTTCATTTTAGCTTATTTTTGTGATTTCGCTTTTTAGGCTCAAATACAGCTATCTTTTGAAAGCAACACGTTAGAAACTTCTTGGTGTGTTTTTCATGCATTTGGACCCAAAAGAAGCTCATTCGGATGCAGTTGTGTTTCTAAGCTTCATTTCAGCTTATTTTTGTGATTTCGCTTTTAAGGCTCAAATACAGCTATCTTTTGAAAGCAAAACGTTAGAAACTTCTTGGAGTGTTTTTCATGCATTTGGACCCAAAAGAAGCTCATTGGGATGTAGTTGTGTTTCTAAGCTTCATATTAGCTTATTTGCGTGATTTCGCTTTTAAGGCTCAAATACAGCTATCTTTTGAAAGCAACACGTTAGAAACTTCTTGGTGTGTTTTTCATGCATTTGGAGCCAAAGAAGCTCATTGGGATGTAGTTGTGTTTCTAAGCATCATATTAGCTTATTTGCGTGATTTCGCTTTTAAGGCTCAAATACAGCTATCTTTTGAAAGCAACACGTTAGAAACTTCTTGGTGTGTTTTTCATGCATTTGGACCCAAAAGAAGCTCATTGGGATGTAGTTGTGTTTCTCAGCTTCATTTTAGCTTATTTGCGTGATTTTGCTTTTAAGGCTCAAATACAGCTATCTTTTGAAAGCAACACGTTAGAAACTTCTTGGTGTGTTTTTCATGCATTTGGACCCAAAAGAAGCTCATTCGGATGCAGTTGTGTTTCTAAGCTTCATTTTAGCTTATTTTTGTGATTTCGCTTTTAAGGCTCAAATACAGCTATCTTTTGAAAGCAACACGTTAGAAACTTCTTGGTGTGTTTTTCATGCATTTGGACCCAAAAGAAGCTCATTCGGATGCAGTTGTGTTTCTAAGCTTCATTTTAGCTTATTTTTGTGATTTCGCTTTTAAGGCTCAAATACAGCTATCTTTTGAAAGCAAAACGTTAGAAACTTCTTGGAGTGTTTTTCATGCATTTGGACCCAAAAGAAGCTCATTGGGATGTAGTTGTGTTTCTAAGCTTCATATTAGCTTATTTGCGTGATTTCGCTTTTAAGGCTCAAATACAGCTATCTTTTGAAAGCAACACGTTAGAAACTTCTTGGTGTGTTTTTCATGCATTTGGAGCCAAAAGAAGCTCATTGGGATGTAGTTGTGTTTCTAAGCATCATATTAGCTTATTTGCGTGATTTCGCTTTTAAGGCTCAAATACAGCTATCTTTTGAAAGCAACACGTTAGAAACTTCTTGGTGTGTTTTTCATGCATTTGGACCCAAAAGAAGCTCATTGGGATGTAGTTGTGTTTCTAAGCTTCATTTTAGCTTATTTGCGTGATTTCGCTTTTAAGGCTTGAGATACAGCTATCTTTTGAAAGCAACACGTTAGAAACTTCTTGGTGTGTTTTTCATGCATTTGGACCCAAAAGAAGCTCATTGGGATGTAGTTGTGTTTCTAAGCTTCATTTTAGCTTATATGCGTGATTTCGCTTTTAAGGCTCAAATACAGCTATCTTTTGAAAGCAACACGTTAGAAACTTCTTGGTGTGTTTTTCATGCATTTGGACCCAAAAGAAGCTCATTGGGATGTAGTTGTGTTTCTCAGCTTCATTTTAGCTTATTTGCGTGATTTTGCTTTTAAGGCTCAAATACAGCTATCTTTTGAAAGCAACACGTTAGAAACTTCTTGGTGTGTTTTTCATGCATTTGGAGCCAAAAGAAGCTCATTGGGATGTAGTTGTGTTTCTAAGCTTCATATTAGCTTATTTGCGTGATTTCGCTTTTAAGGCTCAAATACAGCTATCTTTTGAAAGCAACACGTTAGAAACTTCTTGGTGTGTTTTTCATGCATTTGGACCCAAAAGAAGCTCATTGGGATGTAGTTGTGTTTCTAAGCTTCATATTAGCTTATTTGCGTGATTTCGCTTTTAAGGCTCAAATACAGCTATCTTTTGAAAGCAACACGTTAGAAACTTCTTGGTGTGTTTTTCATGCATTTGGACCCAAAAGAAGCTCATTGGGATGTAGTTGTGTTTCTAAGCTTCATATTAGCTTATTTGCGTGATTTCGCTTTTAAGGCTCAAATACAGCTATCTTTTGAAAGCAACACGTTAGAAACTTCTTGGTGTGTTTCTCATGCATTTGGACCCAAAAGAAGCTCATTCGGATGCAGTTGTGTTTCTAAGCTTCATTTTAGCTTATATGCGTGATTTCGCTTTTAAGGCTCAAATACAGCTATCTTTTGAAAGCAACACGTTAGAAACTTCTTGGTGTGTTTTTCATGCATTTGGACCCAAAAGAAGCTCATTGGGATGTAGTTGTGTTTCTAAGCTTCATTTTAGCTTATTTGCGTGATTTCGCTTTTAAGGCTCAAATACAGCTATCTTATGAAAGCAACACGTTAGAAACTTCTTGGTGTGTTTTTCATGCATTTGGACCCAAAAGAAGCTCATTCGGATGCAGTTGTGTTTCTAAGCTTCATTTTAGCTTATATGCGTGATTTCGCTTTTAAGGCTCAAATACAGCTATCTAATGAAAGCAACACGTTAGAAACTTCTTGGTTTGTTTTTCATGCATTTGGACCGAAAAGAAGCAAATTGGGATGTAGTTGTGTTTCTAAGCTTCATTTTAGCTTATATGCGTGATTTCGCTTTTAAGGCTCAAATACAGCTATCTTATGAAAGCAACACGTTAGAAACTTCTTGGTGTGTTTTTCATGCATTTGGACCGAAAAGAAGCAAATTGGGATGTAGTTGTGTTTCTAAGCTTCATTTTAGCTTATTTGCGTGATTTCGCTTTTAAGGCTCAAATACAGCTATCTTATGAAAGCAACACGTTAGAAACTTCTTGGTGTGTTTTTCATGCATTTGGAGCCAAAAGAAGCTCATTGGGATGTAGTTGTGTTTCTAAGCTTCATATTAGCTTATTTGCGTGATTTCGCTTTTAAGGCTCAAATACAGCTATCTTTTGAAAGCAACACGTTAGAAACTTCTTGGTGTGTTTTTCATGCATTTGGACCCAAAAGAAGCTCATTGGGATGTAGTTGTGTTTCTAAGCTTCATATTAGCTTATTTGCGTGATTTCGCTTTTAAGGCTCAAATACAGCTATCTTTTGAAAGCAACACGTTAGAAACTTCTTGGTGTGTTTTTCATGCATTTGGACCCAAAAGAAGCTCATTCGGATGCAGTTGTGTTTCTAAGCTTCATTTTAGCTTATATGCGTGATTTCGCTTTTAAGGCTCAAATACAGCTATCTTTTGAAAGCAACACGTTAGAAACTTCTTGGTGTGTTTTTCATGCATTTGGACCAAAAGAAGCTCATTGGGATGTAGTTGTGTTTCTAAGCTTCATTTTAGCTTATTTGCGTGATTTCGCTTTTAAGGCTCAAATACAGCTATCTTATGAAAGCAACACGTTAGAAACTTCTTGGTGTGTTTTTCATGCATTTGGACCCAAAAGAAGCTCATTCGGATGCAGTTGTGTTTCTAAGCTTCATTTTAGCTTATATGCGTGATTTCGCTTTTAAGGCTCAAATACAGCTATCTAATGAAAGCAACACGTTAGAAACTTCTTGGTTTGTTTTTCATGCATTTGGACCGAAAAGAAGCAAATTGGGATGTAGTTGTGTTTCTAAGCTTCATTTTAGCTTATATGCGTGATTTCGCTTTTAAGGCTCAAATACAGCTATCTAATGAAAGCAACACGTTAGAAACTTCTTGGTTTGTTTTTCATGCATTTGGACCCAAAAGAAGCTCATTGGGATGTAGTTGTGTTTCTCAGCTTCATTTTAGCTTATTTGCGTGATTTTGCTTTTAAGGCTCAAATACAGCTATCTTTTGAAAGCAACACGTTAGAAACTTCTTGGTGTGTTTTTCATGCATTTGGACCCAAAAGAAGCTCATTCGGATGCAGTTGTGTTTCTAAGCTTCATTTTAGCTTATTTTTGTGATTTCGCTTTTAAGGCTCAAATACAGCTATCTTTTGAAAGCAACACGTTAGAAACTTCTTGGTGTGTTTTTCATGCATTTGGACCCAAAAGAAGCTCATTCGGATGCAGTTGTGTTTCTAAGCTTCATTTTAGCTTATTTTTGTGATTTCGCTTTTAAGGCTCAAATACAGCTATCTTTTGAAAGCAAAACGTTAGAAACTTCTTGGAGTGTTTTTCATGCATTTGGACCCAAAAGAAGCTCATTGGGATGTAGTTGTGTTTCTAAGCTTCATATTAGCTTATTTGCGTGATTTCGCTTTTAAGGCTCAAATACAGCTATCTTTTGAAAGCAACACGTTAGAAACTTCTTGGTGTGTTTTTCATGCATTTGGAGCCAAAAGAAGCTCATTGGGATGTAGTTGTGTTTCTAAGCATCATATTAGCTTATTTGCGTGATTTCGCTTTTAAGGCTCAAATACAGCTATCTTTTGAAAGCAACACGTTAGAAACTTCTTGGTGTGTTTTTCATGCATTTGGACCCAAAAGAAGCTCATTGGGATGTAGTTGTGTTTCTAAGCTTCATTTTAGCTTATTTGCGTGATTTCGCTTTTAAGGCTTGAGATACAGCTATCTTTTGAAAGCAACACGTTAGAAACTTCTTGGTGTGTTTTTCATGCATTTGGACCCAAAAGAAGCTCATTGGGATGTAGTTGTGTTTCTAAGCTTCATTTTAGCTTATATGCGTGATTTCGCTTTTAAGGCTCAAATACAGCTATCTTTTGAAAGCAACACGTTAGAAACTTCTTGGTGTGTTTTTCATGCATTTGGACCCAAAAGAAGCTCATTGGGATGTAGTTGTGTTTCTCAGCTTCATTTTAGCTTATTTGCGTGATTTTGCTTTTAAGGCTCAAATACAGCTATCTTTTGAAAGCAACACGTTAGAAACTTCTTGGTGTGTTTTTCATGCATTTGGAGCCAAAAGAAGCTCATTGGGATGTAGTTGTGTTTCTAAGCTTCATATTAGCTTATTTGCGTGATTTCGCTTTTAAGGCTCAAATACAGCTATCTTTTGAAAGCAACACGTTAGAAACTTCTTGGTGTGTTTTTCATGCATTTGGACCCAAAAGAAGCTCATTGGGATGTAGTTGTGTTTCTAAGCTTCATATTAGCTTATTTGCGTGATTTCGCTTTTAAGGCTCAAATACAGCTATCTTTTGAAAGCAACACGTTAGAAACTTCTTGGTGTGTTTTTCATGCATTTGGACCCAAAAGAAGCTCATTGGGATGTAGTTGTGTTTCTAAGCTTCATATTAGCTTATTTGCGTGATTTCGCTTTTAAGGCTCAAATACAGCTATCTTTTGAAAGCAACACGTTAGAAACTTCTTGGTGTGTTTCTCATGCATTTGGACCCAAAAGAAGCTCATTCGGATGCAGTTGTGTTTCTAAGCTTCATTTTAGCTTATATGCGTGATTTCGCTTTTAAGGCTCAAATACAGCTATCTTTTGAAAGCAACACGTTAGAAACTTCTTGGTGTGTTTTTCATGCATTTGGACCCAAAAGAAGCTCATTGGGATGTAGTTGTGTTTCTAAGCTTCATTTTAGCTTATTTGCGTGATTTCGCTTTTAAGGCTCAAATACAGCTATCTTATGAAAGCAACACGTTAGAAACTTCTTGGTGTGTTTTTCATGCATTTGGACCCAAAAGAAGCTCATTCGGATGCAGTTGTGTTTCTAAGCTTCATTTTAGCTTATATGCGTGATTTCGCTTTTAAGGCTCAAATACAGCTATCTAATGAAAGCAACACGTTAGAAACTTCTTGGTTTGTTTTTCATGCATTTGGACCGAAAAGAAGCAAATTGGGATGTAGTTGTGTTTCTAAGCTTCATTTTAGCTTATATGCGTGATTTCGCTTTTAAGGCTCAAATACAGCTATCTTATGAAAGCAACACGTTAGAAACTTCTTGGTGTGTTTTTCATGCATTTGGACCGAAAAGAAGCAAATTGGGATGTAGTTGTGTTTCTAAGCTTCATTTTAGCTTATTTGCGTGATTTCGCTTTTAAGGCTCAAATACAGCTATCTTATGAAAGCAACACGTTAGAAACTTCTTGGTGTGTTTTTCATGCATTTGGAGCCAAAAGAAGCTCATTGGGATGTAGTTGTGTTTCTAAGCTTCATATTAGCTTATTTGCGTGATTTCGCTTTTAAGGCTCAAATACAGCTATCTTTTGAAAGCAACACGTTAGAAACTTCTTGGTGTGTTTTTCATGCATTTGGACCCAAAAGAAGCTCATTGGGATGTAGTTGTGTTTCTAAGCTTCATATTAGCTTATTTGCGTGATTTCGCTTTTAAGGCTCAAATACAGCTATCTTTTGAAAGCAACACGTTAGAAACTTCTTGGTGTGTTTTTCATGCATTTGGACCCAAAAGAAGCTCATTCGGATGCAGTTGTGTTTCTAAGCTTCATTTTAGCTTATATGCGTGATTTCGCTTTTAAGGCTCAAATACAGCTATCTTTTGAAAGCAACACGTTAGAAACTTCTTGGTGTGTTTTTCATGCATTTGGACCCAAAAGAAGCTCATTGGGATGTAGTTGTGTTTCTAAGCTTCATTTTAGCTTATTTGCGTGATTTCGCTTTTAAGGCTCAAATACAGCTATCTTATGAAAGCAACACGTTAGAAACTTCTTGGTGTGTTTTTCATGCATTTGGACCCAAAAGAAGCTCATTCGGATGCAGTTGTGTTTCTAAGCTTCATTTTAGCTTATATGCGTGATTTCGCTTTTAAGGCTCAAATACAGCTATCTAATGAAAGCAACACGTTAGAAACTTCTTGGTTTGTTTTTCATGCATTTGGACCGAAAAGAAGCAAATTGGGATGTAGTTGTGTTTCTAAGCTTCATTTTAGCTTATATGCGTGATTTCGCTTTTAAGGCTCAAATACAGCTATCTTATGAAAGCAACACGTTAGAAACTTCTTGGTGTGTTTTTCATGCATTTGGACCGAAAAGAAGCAAATTGGGATGTAGTTGTGTTTCTAAGCTTCATTTTAGCTTATATGCGTGATTTCGCTTTTAAGGCTCAAATACAGCTATCTTTTGAAAGCAAAACGTTAGAAACTTATTGGAGTGTTTTTCATGCATTTGGATCGAAAAGAAGCTCATTGGGATGTAGTTGTGTTTCTAAGCTTCATTTTAGCTTATTTTTGTGATTTCGCTTTTAAGGCTCAAATACAGCTATCTTTTGAAAGCAACACGTTAGAAACTTCTTGGTGTGTTTTTCATGCATTTGGAGCCAAAAGGAGCTCATTGGGATGTAGTTGTGTTTCTAAGCTTCATATTAGCTTATTTGCGTGATTTCGCTTTTAAGGCTCAAATACAGCTATCTTTTGAAAGCAACACGTTAGAAACTTCTTGGTGTGTTTTTCATGCATTTGGACCCAAAAGAAGCTCAATGGGATGTAATTGTGTTTCTAAGCTTCATATTAGCTTATTTGCGTGATTTCGCTTTTAAGGCTCAAATACAGCTATCTTTTGAAAGCAACACGTTAGAAACTTCTTGGTGTGTTTCTCATGCATTTGGACCCAAAAGAAGCTCATTCGGATGCAGTTGTGTTTCTAAGCTTCATTTTAGCTTATATGCGTGATTTCGCTTTTAAGGCTCAAATACAGCTATCTTTTGAAAGCAACACGTTAGAAACTTCTTGGTGTGTTTCTCATGCATTTGGACCCAAAAGAAGCTCATTGGGATGTAGTTGTGTTTCTAAGCTTCATTTTAGCTTATTTGCGTGATTTCGCTTTTAAGGCTCAAATACAGCTATCTTATGAAAGCAACACGTTAGAAACTTCTTGGTGTGTTTTTCATGCATTTGGACCGAAAAGAAGCAAATTGGGATGTAGTTGTGTTTCTAAGCTTCATTTTAGCTTATTTGCGTGATTTTGCTTTTAAGGCTCAAATACAGCTATCTTATGAAAGCAACACGTTAGAAACTTCTTGGTTTGTTTTTCATGCATTTGGACCGAAAAGAAGCAAATTGGGATGTAGTTGTGTTTCTAAGCTTCATTTTAGCTTATATGCGTGATTTCGCTTTTAAGGCTCAAATACAGCTATCTTATGAAAGCAACACGTTAGAAACTTCTTGGTGTGTTTTTCATGGATTTGGACCGAAAAGAAGCAAATTGGGATGTAGTTGTGTTTCTAAGCTTCATTTTAGCTTATATGCGTGATTTCGCTTTTAAGGCTCAAATACAGCTATCTTTTGAAAGCAAAACGTTAGAAACTTCTTGGAGTGTTTTTCATGCATTTGGATCGAAAAGAAGCTCATTGGGATGTAGTTGTGTTTCTAAGCTTCATTTTAGCTTATTTGCGTGATTTCGCTTTTAAGGCTCAAATACAGCTATCTTTTGAAAGCAACACGTTAGAAACTTCTTGGTGTGTTTTTCATGCATTTGGACCCAAAAGAAGCTCATTGGGATGTAGTTGTGTTTCTAAGCTTCATATTAGCTTATTTCCGTGATTTCGCTTTTAAGGCTCAAATACAGCTATCTTTTGAAAGCAACACGTTAGAAACTTCTTGGTGTGTTTCTCATGCATTTGGACCCAAAAGAAGCTCATTCGGATGCAGTTGTGTTTCTAAGCTTCATTTTAGCTTATATGCGTGATTTCGCTTTTAAGGCTCAAATACAGCTATCTTTTGAAAGCAACACGTTAGAAACTTCTTGGTGTGTTTTTCATGCATTTGGACCCAAAAGAAGCTCATTGGGATGTAGTTGTGTTTCTAAGCATCATATTAGCTTATTTGCGTGATTTCGCTTTTAAGGCTCAAATACAGCTATCTTATGAAAGCAACACGTTAGAAACTTCTTGGTGTGTTTTTCATGCATTTGGACCCAAAAGAAGCTCATTCGGATGCAGTTGTGTTTCTAAGCTTCATATTAGCTTATTTGCGTGATTTCGCTTTTAAGGCTCAAATACAGCTATCTAATGAAAGCAACACGTTAGAAACTTCTTGGTGTGTTTTTCATGCATTTGGACCGAAAAGAAGCAAATTGGGATGTAGTTGTGTTTCTAAGCTTCATTTTAGCTTATTTGCGTGATTTCGCTTTTAAGGCTCAAATACAGCTATCTTATGAAAGCAACACGTTAGAAACTTCTTGGTGTGTTTTTCATGCATTTGGACCGAAAAGAAGCAAATTGGGATGTAGTTGTGTTTCTAAGCTTCATTTTAGCTTATTTGCGTGATTTCGCTTTTAAGGCTCAAATACAGCTATCTTATGAAAGCAACACGTTAGAAACTTCTTGGTGTGTTTTTCATGCATTTGGAGCCAAAAGAAGCTCATTGGGATGTAGTTGTGTTTCTAAGCTTCATATTAGCTTATTTGCGTGATTTCGCTTTTAAGGCTCAAATACAGCTATCTTTTGAAAGCAACACGTTAGAAACTTCTTGGTGTGTTTTTCATGCATTTGGACCCAAAAGAAGCTCATTGGGATGTAGTTGTGTTTCTAAGCTTCATATTAGCTTATTTGCGTGATTTCGCTTTTAAGGCTCAAATACAGCTATCTTTTGAAAGCAACACGTTAGAAACTTCTTGGTGTGTTTTTCATGCATTTGGACCCAAAAGAAGCTCATTCGGATGCAGTTGTGTTTCTAAGCTTCATTTTAGCTTATATGCGTGATTTCGCTTTTAAGGCTCAAATACAGCTATCTTTTGAAAGCAACACGTTAGAAACTTCTTGGTGTGTTTTTCATGCATTTGGACCCAAAAGAAGCTCATTGGGATGTAGTTGTGTTTCTAAGCTTCATTTTAGCTTATTTGCGTGATTTCGCTTTTAAGGCTCAAATACAGCTATCTTATGAAAGCAACACGTTAGAAACTTCTTGGTGTGTTTTTCATGCATTTGGACCCAAAAGAAGCTCATTCGGATGCAGTTGTGTTTCTAAGCTTCATTTTAGCTTATATGCGTGATTTCGCTTTTAAGGCTCAAATACAGCTATCTAATGAAAGCAACACGTTAGAAACTTCTTGGTTTGTTTTTCATGCATTTGGACCGAAAAGAAGCAAATTGGGATGTAGTTGTGTTTCTAAGCTTCATTTTAGCTTATATGCGTGATTTCGCTTTTAAGGCTCAAATACAGCTATCTTATGAAAGCAACACGTTAGAAACTTCTTGGTGTGTTTTTCATGCATTTGGACCGAAAAGAAGCAAATTGGGATGTAGTTGTGTTTCTAAGCTTCATTTTAGCTTATATGCGTGATTTCGCTTTTAAGGCTCAAACACAGCTATCTTTTGAAAGCAAAACGTTAGAAACTTATTGGAGTGTTTTTCATGCATTTGGATCGAAAAGAAGCTCATTGGGATGTAGTTGTGTTTCTAAGCTTCATTTTAGCTTATTTTTGTGATTTCGCTTTTAAGGCTCAAATACAGCTATCTTTTGAAAGCAACACGTTAGAAACTTCTTGGTGTGTTTTTCATGCATTTGGAGCCAAAAGAAGCTCATTGGGATGTAGTTGTGTTTCTAAGCTTCATATTAGCTTATTTGCGTGATTTCGCTTTTAAGGCTCAAATACAGCTATCTTTTGAAAGCAACACGTTAGAAACTTCTTGGTGTGTTTTTCATGCATTTGGACCCAAAAGAAGCTCAATGGGATGTAATTGTGTTTCTAAGCTTCATATTAGCTTATTTGCGTGATTTCGCTTTTAAGGCTCAAATACAGCTATCTTTTGAAAGCAACACGTTAGAAACTTCTTGGTGTGTTTCTCATGCATTTGGACCCAAAAGAAGCTCATTCGGATGCAGTTGTGTTTCTAAGCTTCATTTTAGCTTATATGCGTGATTTCGCTTTTAAGGCTCAAATACAGCTATCTTTTGAAAGCAACACGTTAGAAACTTCTTGGTGTGTTTCTCATGCATTTGGACCCAAAAGAAGCTCATTCGGATGCAGTTGTGTTTCTAAGCTTCATTTTAGCTTATTTGCGTGATTTCGCTTTTAAGGCCCAAATACAGCTATATTTTGAAAGCAACACGTTAGAAACTTCTTGGTGTGTTTTTCATGCATTTGGAGCCAAAAGAAGCTCATTGGGATGTAGTTGTGTTTCTAAGCTTCATTTTAGCTTATTTGCGTGATTTCGCTTTTAAGGCTCAAATACAGCTATCTTTTGAAAGCAACACGTTAGAAACTTCTTGGTGTGTTTTTCATGCATTTGGAGCCAAAAGAAGCTCATTGGGATGTAGTTGTGTTTCTAAGCATCATATTATCTTATTTGCGTGATTTCGCTTTTAAGTCTCAAATACAGCTATCTTATGAAAGCAACACGTTAGAAACTTCTTGGTGTGTTTTTCATGCATTTGGACCCAAAAGAAGCTCATTGGGATGTAGTTGTGTTTCTAAGTTTCATTTTAGCTTATTTGCGTGATTTCGCTTTTAAGGCTCAAATACAGCTATCTTTTGAAAGCAACACGTTAGAAACTTCTTGGTGTGTTTTTCATGCATTTGGACCCAAAAGAAGCTCATTGGGATGTAGTTGTGTTTCTAAGCTTCATTTTAGCTTATTTGCGTGATTTCGCTTTTAAGGCTCAAATACAGCTATCTTTTGAAAGCAACCCGTTAGAAACTTCTAGGTGTGTTTTTCATGCATTTGGACCCAAAAGAAGCTCATTGGGATGTATTTGTGTTTCTAAGCTTCATTTTAGCTTATTTGCGTGATTTCGCTTTTAAGGCTCAAATACAGCTATCTTTTGAAAGCAACACGTTAGAAACTTCTTGGTGTGTTTTTCATGCATTTGGACCCAAAAGAAGCTCATTGGGATGTAGTTGTGTTTCTAAGCTTCATATTAGCTTATTTGCGTGATTTCGCTTTTAAGGCTCAAATACAGCTATCTTTTGAAAGCAACACGTTAGAAACTTCTTGGTGTGTTTCTCATGCATTTGGACCCAAAAGAAGCTCATTCGGATGCAGTTGTGTTTCTAAGCTTCATTTTAGCTTATATGCGTGATTTCGCTTTTAAGGCTCAAATACAGCTATCTTTTGAAAGCAACACGTTAGAAACTTCTTGGTGTGTTTTTCATGCATTTGGACCCAAAAGAAGCTCATTGGGATGTAGTTGTGTTTCTAAGCTTCATTTTAGCTTATTTGCGTTATTTCGCTTTTAAGGCTCAAATACAGCTATCTTATGAAAGCAACACGTTAGAAACTTCTTGGTGTGTTTTTCATGCATTTGGACCCAAAAGAAGCTCATTCGGATGCAGTTGTGTTTCTAAGCTTCATTTTAGCTTATTTGCGTGATTTTGCTTTTAAGGCTCAAATACAGCTATCTTTTGAAAGCAACACGTTAGAAACTTCTTGGTGTGTTTTTCATGCATTTGGACCCAAAAGAAGCTCATTCGGATGCAGTTGTGTTTCTAAGCTTCATTTTAGCTTATTTGCGTGATTTCGCTTTTAAGGCTTGAGGTACAGCTATCTTTTGAAAGCAACACGTTAGAAACTTCTTGGTGTGTTTTTCATGCATTTGGACCCAAAAGAAGCTCATTGGGATGTAGTTGTGTTTCTAAGCTTCATTTTAGCTTATATGCGTGATTTCGATTTTAAGGCTCAAATACAGCTATCTTTTGAAAGCAACACGTTAGAAACTTCTTGGTGTGTTTTTCATGCATTTGGACCCAAAAGAAGCTCATTCGGATGCAGTTGTGTTTCTAAGCTTCATTTTAGCTTATTTTTGTGATTTCGCTTTTAAGGCTCAAATACAGCTATCTTTTGAAAGCAACACGTTAGAAACTTCTTGGTGTGTTTTTCATGCATTTGGACCCAAAAGAAGCTCATTCGGATGCAGTTGTGTTTCTAAGCTTCATTTTAGCTTATTTTTGTGATTTCGCTTTTAAGGCTCAAATACAGCTATCTTTTGAAAGCAAAACGTTAGAAACTTCTTGGAGTGTTTTTCATGCATTTGGACCCAAAAGAAGCTCATTGGGATGTAGTTGTGTTTCTAAGCTTCATATTAGCTTATTTGCGTGATTTCGCTTTTAAGGCTCAAATACAGCTATCTTTTGAAAGCAACACGTTAGAAACTTCTTGGTGTGTTTTTCATGCATTTGGAGCCAAAAGAAGCTCATTGGGATGTAGTTGTGTTTCTAAGCATCATATTAGCTTATTTGCGTGATTTCGCTTTTAAGGCTCAAATACAGCTATCTTTTGAAAGCAACACGTTAGAAACTTCTTGGTGTGTTTTTCATGCATTTGGACCCAAAAGAAGCTCATTGGGATGTAGTTGTGTTTCTCAGCTTCATTTTAGCTTATTTGCGTGATTTTGCTTTTAAGGCTCAAATACAGCTATCTTTTGAAAGCAACACGTTAGAAACTTCTTGGTGTGTTTTTCATGCATTTGGACCCAAAAGAAGCTCATTCGGATGCAGTTGTGTTTCTAAGCTTCATTTTAGCTTATTTTTGTGATTTCGCTTTTAAGGCTCAAATACAGCTATCTTTTGAAAGCAACACGTTAGAAACTTCTTGGAGTGTTTTTCATGCATTTGGACCCAAAAGAAGCTCATTCGGATGCAGTTGTGTTTCTAAGCTTCATTTTAGCTTATTTTTGTGATTTCGCTTTTAAGGCTCAAATACAGCTATCTTTTGAAAGCAAAACGTTAGAAACTTCTTGGAGTGTTTTTCATGCATTTGGACCCAAAAGAAGCTCATTGGGATGTAGTTGTGTTTCTAAGCTTCATATTAGCTTATTTGCGTGATTTCGCTTTTAAGGCTCAAATACAGCTATCTTTTGAAAGCAACACATTAGAAACTTCTTGGTGTGTTTTTCATGCATTTGGAGCCAAAAGAAGCTCATTGGGATGTAGTTGTGTTTCTAAGCATCATATTAGCTTATTTGCGTGATTTCGCTTTTAAGGCTCAAATACAGCTATCTTTTGAAAGCAACACGTTAGAAACTTCTTGGTGTGTTTTTCATGCATTTGGACCCAAAAGAAGCTCATTGGGATGTAGTTGTGTTTCTCAGCTTCATTTTAGCTTATTTGCGTGATTTTGCTTTTAAGGCTCAAATACAGCTATCTTTTGAAAGCAACACGTTAGAAACTTCTTGGTGTGTTTTTCATGCATTTGGAGCCAAAAGAAGCTCATTGGGATGTAGTTGTGTTTCTAAGCATCATATTAGCTTATTTGCGTGATTTCGCTTTTAAGGCTCAAATACAGCTATCTTTTGAAAGCAACACGTTAGAAACTTCTTGGTGTGTTTTTCATGCATTTGGACCCAAAAGAAGCTCATTGGGATGTAGTTGTGTTTCTCAGCTTCATTTTAGCTTATTTGCGTGATTTTGCTTTTAAGGCTCAAATACAGCTATCTTTTGAAAGCAACACGTTAGAAACTTCTTGGTGTGTTTTTCATGCATTTGGACCCAAAAGAAGCTCATTCGGATGCAGTTGTGTTTCTAAGCTTCATTTTAGCTTATTTTTGTGATTTCGCTTTTAAGGCTCAAATACAGCTATCTTTTGAAAGCAACACGTTAGAAACTTCTTGGAGTGTTTTTCATGCATTTGGACCCAAAAGAAGCTCATTCGGATGCAGTTGTGTTTCTAAGCTTCATTTTAGCTTATTTTTGTGATTTCGCTTTTAAGGCTCAAATACAGCTATCTTTTGAAAGCAAAACGTTAGAAACTTCTTGGAGTGTTTTTCATGCATTTGGACCCAAAAGAAGCTCATTGGGATGTAGTTGTGTTTCTAAGCTTCATATTAGCTTATTTGCGTGATTTCGCTTTTAAGGCTCAAATACAGCTATCTTTTGAAAGCAACACGTTAGAAACTTCTTGGTTTGTTTTTCATGCATTTGGAGCCAAAAGAAGCTCATTGGGATGTAGTTGTGTTTCTAAGCATCATATTAGCTTATTTGCGTGATTTCGCTTTTAAGGCTCAAATACAGCTATCTTTTGAAAGCAACACGTTAGAAACTTCTTGGTGTGTTTTTCATGCATTTGGACCCAAAAGAAGCTCATTGGGATGTAGTTGTGTTTCTAAGCTTCATTTTAGCTTATTTGCGTGATTTCGCTTTTAAGGCTTGAGATACAGCTATCTTTTGAAAGCAACACGTTAGAAACTTCTTGGTGTGTTTTTCATGCATTTGGACCCAAAAGAAGCTCATTGGGATGTAGTTGTGTTTCTAAGCTTCATTTTAGCTTATATGCGTGATTTCGCTTTTAAGGCTCAAATACAGCTATCTTTTGAAAGCAACACGTTAGAAACTTCTTGGTGTGTTTTTCATGCATTTGGACCCAAAAGAAGCTCATTGGGATGTAGTTGTGTTTCTCAGCTTCATTTTAGCTTATTTGCGTGATTTCGCTTTTAAGGCTCAAATACAGCTATCTTTTGAAAGCAACACGTTAGAAACTTCTTGGTGTGTTTTTCATGCATTTGGACCCAAAAGAAGCTCATTCGGATGCAGTTGTGTTTCTAAGCTTCATTTTAGCTTATTTTTGTGATTTCGCTTTTAAGGCTCAAATACAGCTATCTTTTGAAAGCAAAACGTTGGAAACTTCTTGGAGTGTTTTTCATGCATTTGGACCCAAAAGAAGCTCATTGGGATGTAGTTGTGTTTCTAAGCTTCATATTAGCTTATTTGCGTGATTTCGCTTTTAAGGCTCAAATACAGCTATCTTTTGAAAGCAACACGTTAGAAACTTCTTGGTGTGTTTTTCATGCATTTGGACCCAAAAGAAGCTCATTCGGATGCAGTTGTGTTTCTAAGCTTCATTTTAGCTTATATGCGTGATTTCGCTTTTAAGGCTCAAATACAGCTATCTTTTGAAAGCAACACGTTAGAAACTTCTTGGTGTGTTTTTCATGCATTTGGACCCAAAAGAAGCTCATTGGGATGTAGTTGTGTTTCTAAGCTTCATTTTAGCTTATTTGCGTGATTTCGCTTTTAAGGCTCAAATACAGCTATCTTTTGAAAGCAATACGTTAGAAACTTCTTGGTGTGTTTTTCATGCATTTGGACCCAAAAGAAGCTCATTGGGATGTAGTTGTGTTTCTAAGCTTCATTTTAGCTTATTTGCGTGATTTCGCTTTTAAGGCTCAAATACAGCTATCTTTTGAAAGCAACACGTTAGAAACTTCTTGGTGTGTTTTTCATGCATTTGGACCCAAAAGAAGCTCATTGGGATGTAGTTGTGTTTCTCAGCTTCATTTTAGCTTATTTGCGTGATTTTTCTTTTAAGGCTCAAATACAGCTATCTTTTGAAAGCAACACGTTAGAAACTTCTTGGTGTGTTTTTCATGCATTTGGACCCAAAAGAAGCTCATTCGGATGCAGTTGTGTTTCTAAGCTTCATTTTAGCTTATATGCGTGATTTCGCTTTTAAGGCTCAAATACAGCTATCTTTTGAAAGCAACACGTTAGAAACTTCTTGGTGTGTTTTTCATGCATTTGGACCCAAAAGAAGCTCATTGGGATGTAGTTGTGTTTCTAAGCTTCATTTTAGCTTATTTGCGTGATTTTGCGTTTAAGGCTCAAATACAGCTATCTTTTGTGATTTTGCTTTTAAGGCTCAAATACAGCTATCTTTTGAAAGCAACACGTTAGAAACTTCTTGGTGTGTTTTTCATGCATTTGGACCCAAAAGAAGCTCATTGGGATGTAGTTGTGTTTCTAAGCTTCATATTAGCTTATTTGCGTGATTTCGCTTTTAAGGCTCAAATACAGCTATCTTTTGAAAGCAACACGTTAGAAACTTCTTGGTGTGTTTTTCATGCATTTGGACCCAAAAGAAGCTCATTGGGATGTAGTTGTGTTTCTAAGCTTCATATTAGCTTATTTGCGTGATTTCGCTTTTAAGGCTCAAATACAGCTATCTTTTGAAAGCAACACGTTAGAAACTTCTTGGTGTGTTTCTCATGCATTTGGACCCAAAAGAAGCTCATTCGGATGCAGTTGTGTTTCTAAGCTTCATTTTAGCTTATATGCGTGATTTCGCTTTTAAGGCTCAAATACAGCTATCTTTTGAAAGCAACACGTTAGAAACTTCTTGGTGTGTTTTTCATGCATTTGGACCCAAAAGAAGCTCATTCGGATGCAGTTGTGTTTCTAAGCTTCATTTTAGCTTATATGCGTGATTTCGCTTTTAAGGCTCAAATACAGCTATCTAATGAAAGCAACACGTTAGAAACTTCTTGGTTTGTTTTTCATGCATTTGGACCGAAAAGAAGCAAATTGGGATGTAGTTGTGTTTCTAAGCTTCATTTTAGCTTATATGCGTGATTTCGCTTTTAAGGCTCAAATACAGCTATCTTATGAAAGCAACACGTTAGAAACTTCTTGGTGTGTTTTTCATGCATTTGGACCGAAAAGAAGCAAATTGGGATGTAGTTGTGTTTCTAAGCTTCATTTTAGCTTATTTGCGTGATTTCGCTTTTAAGGCTCAATACAGCTATCTTATGAAAGCAACACGTTAGAAACTTCTTGGTGTGTTTTTCATGCATTTGGACCCAAAAGAAGCTCATTGGGATGTAGTTGTGTTTCTAAGCTTCATATTAGCTTATTTGCGTGATTTCGCTTTTAAGGCTCAAATACAGCTATCTTTTGAAAGCAACACGTTAGAAACTTCTTGGTGTGTTTTTTCATGCATTTGGACCCAAAAGAAGCTCATTGGGATGTAGTTGTGTTTCTAAGCTTCATATTAGCTTATTTGCGTGATTTCGCTTTTAAGGCTCAAATACAGCTATCTTTTGAAAGCAACACGTTAGAAACTTCTTGGTGTGTTTTTCATGCATTTGGACCCAAAAGAAGCTCATTGGGATGTAGTTGTGTTTCTAAGCTTCATATTAGCTTATTTGCGTGATTTCACTTTTAAGGCTCAAATACAGCTATCTTTTGAAAGCAACACGTTAGAAACTTCTTGGTGTGTTTCTCATGCATTTGGACCCAAAAGAAGCTCATTGGGATGTAGTTGTGTTTCTAAGCTTCATTTTAGCTTATATGCGTGATTTCGCTTTTAAGGCTCAAATACAGCTATCTTTTGAAAGCAACACGTTAGAAACTTCTTGGTGTGTTTTTCATGCATTTGGACCCAAAAGAAGCTCATTGGGATGTAGTTGTGTTTCTAAGCTTCATTTTAGCTTATTTGCGTGATTTCGCTTTTAAGGCTCAAATACAGCTATCTTATGAAAGCAAACACGTTAGAAACTTCTTGGTGTGTTTTTCATGCATTTGGACCCAAAAGAAGCTCATTCGGATGCAGTTGTGTTTCTAAGCTTCATTTTAGCTTATATGCGTGATTTCGCTTTTAAGGCTCAAATACAGCTATCTAATGAAAGCAACACGTTAGAAACTTCTTGGTGTGTTTTTCATGCATTTGGACCGAAAAGAAGCAAATTGGGATGTAGTTGTGTTTCTAAGCTTCATTTTAGCTTATATGCGTGATTTCGCTTTTAAGGCTCAAATACAGCTATCTTTTGAAAGCAACACGTTAGAAACTTCTTGGTGTGTTTTTCATGCATTTGGACCCAAAAGAAGCTCATTGGGATGTAGTTGTGTTTCTAAGCTTCTTTTAAGCTTATATGCGTGATTTCGCTTTTAAGGCTCAAATACAGCTATCTTATGAAAGCAACACGTTAGAAACTTCTTGGTGTGTTTTTCATGCATTTGGACCCAAAAGAAGCTCATTGGGATGTAGTTGTGTTTCTAAGCTTCATATTAGCTTATTTGCGTGATTTCGCTTTTAAGGCTCAAATACAGCTATCTTTTGAAAGCAACACGTTAGAAACTTCTTGGTGTGTTTTTCATGCATTTGGACCCAAAAGAAGCTCATTGGGATGTAGTTGTGTTTCTAAGCTTCACATTAGCTTATTTGCGTGATTTCGCTTTTAAGGCTCAAATACAGCTATATTTTGAAAGCAACACGTTAGAAACTTCTTGGTGTGTTTCTCATGCATTTGGACCCAAAAGAAGCTCATTCGGGATGCAGTTGTGTTTCTAAGCTTCATTTTAGCTTATATGCGTGATTTCGCTTTTAAGGCTCAAATACAGCTATCTTTTGAAAGCAACACGTTAGAAACTTCTTGGTGTGTTTTTCATGCATTTGGACCCAAAAGAAGCTCATTGGGATGTAGTTGTGTTTCTAAGCTTCATATTAGCTTATTTGCGTGATTTCGCTTTTAAGGCTCAAATACAGCTATCTTTTGAAAGCAACACGTTAGAAAGTTCTTGGTGTGTTTTTCATGCATTTGGACCCAAAAGAAGCTCATTGGGATGTAGTTGTGTTTCTAAGCTTCATTTTAGCTTATATGCGTGATTTCGCTTTTAAGGCTCAAATACAGCTATCTTTTGAAAGCAACACGTTAGAAACTTCTTGGTGTGTTTTTCATGCATTTGGACCCAAAAGAAGCTCATTGGGATGTAGTTGTGTTTCTAAGCTTCATATTAGCTTATTTGCGTGATTTCGCTTTTAAGGCTCAAATACAGCTATCTTTTGAAAGCAACACGTTAGAAACTTCTTGGTGTGTTTTTCATGCATTTGGACCCAAAAGAAGCTCATTGGGATGTAGTTGTGTTTCTAAGCTTCATATTAGCTTATTTGCGTGATTTCGCTTTTAAGGCTCAAATACAGCTATATTTTGAAAGCAACACGTTAGAAACTTCTTGGTGTGTTTCTCATGCATTTGGACCCAAAAGAAGCTCATTCGGATGCAGTTGTGTTTCTAAGCTTCATTTTAGCTTATATGCGTGATTTCGCTTTTAAGGCTCAAATACAGCTATCTTATGAAAGCAACACGTTAGAAACTTCTTGGTGTGTTTTTCATGCATTTGGACCCAAAAGAAGCTCATTCGGATGCAGTTGTGTTTCTAAGCTTCATTTTAGCTTATATGCGTGATTTCACTTTTAAGGCTCAAATACAGCTATCTAATGAAAGCAACACGTTAGAAACTTCTTGGTGTGTTTTTCATGCATTTGGACCGAAAAGAAGCAAATTGGGATGTAGTTGTGTTTCTAAGCTTCATTTTAGCTTATTTGCGTGATTTTGCTTTTAAGGCTCAAATACAGCTATCTTATGAAAGCAACACGTTAGAAACTTCTTGGTTTGTTTTTCATGCATTTGGACCGAAAAGAAGCAAATTGGGATGTAGTTGTGTTTTCTAAGCTTCATTTTAGCTTATATGCGTGATTTCGCTTTTAAGGCTAAAATACAGCTATCTTATGAAAGCAACACGTTAGAAACTTCTTGGTGTGTTTTTCATGCATTTGGACCGAAAAGAAGCAAATTGGGATGTAGTTGTGTTTCTAAGCTTCATTTTAGCTTATTTGCGTGATTTCGCTTTTAAGGCTCAAATACAGCTATCTTTTTGAAAGCAACACGTTAGAAACTTCTTGTGTGTTTTTCATGCATTTGGACCCAAAAGAAGCTCATTGGGATGTAGTTGTGTTTCTAAGCTTCATTTTAGCTTATTTGCGTGATTTCGCTTTTAAGGCTCAAATACAGCTATCTTTTGAAAGCAACACGTTAGAAACTTCTTGGTGTGTTTTTCATGCATTTGGAGCCAAAAGAAGCTCATTGGGATGTAGTTGTGTTTCTAAGCTTCATTTTAGCTTATTTGCGTGATTTCTCTTTTAAGGCGCAAATACAGCTATCTTTTGAAAGCAACACGTTAGAAACTTCTTGGTGTGTTTTTCATGCATTTGGAGCCAAAAGAAGCTCATTGGGATGTAGTTGTGTTTCTAAGCTTCATTTTAGCTTATTTGCGTGATTTCGCTTTTAAGGCTCAAATACAGCTATCTTTTGAAAGCAACACGTTAGAAACTTTTTGGTGTGTTTTTCATGCATTTGGACCCAAAAGAAGCTCATTGGGATGTAGTTGTGTTTCTCAGCTTCATTTTAGCTTATTTGCGTGATTTTGCTTTTAAGGCTCAAATACAGCTATCTTTTGAAAGCAACACGTTAGAAACTTCTTGGTGTGTTTTTCATGCATTTGGACCCAAAATAAGCTCATTCGGATGCAGTTGTGTTTCTAAGCTTCATTTTAGCTTATTTTTGTGATTTCGCTTTTAAGGCTCAAATACAGCTATCTTTTGAAAGCAAAACGTTAGAAACTTCTTGGAGTGTTTTTCATGCATTTGGACCCAAAATAAGCTCATTGGGATGTAGTTGTGTTTCTAAGCTTCATATTAGCTTATTTGCGTGATTTCGCTTTTAAGGCTCAAATACAGCTATCTTTTGAAAGCAACACGTTAGAAACTTCTTGGTGTGTTTTTCATGCATTTGGACCCAAAAGAAGCTCATTGGGATGCAGTTGTTTTTCTAAGCTTCATTTTAGCTTATATACGTGATTTCGCTTTTAAGGCTCAAATACAGCTATCTTTTGAAAGCAACACGTTAGAAACTTCTTGGTGTGTTTTTCATGCATTTGGACGCAAAAGAAGCTCATTGGGATGTAGTTGTGTTTCTAAGCTTCATTTTAGCTTATTTGCGTGATTTCGCTTTTAAGGCTCAAATACAGCTATCTTTTGAAAGCAACACGTTAGAAACTTCTTGGTGTGTTTTTCATGCATTTGGACCCAAAAGAAGCTCATTGGGATGTAGTTGTGTTTCTAAGCTTCATTTAAGCTTATATGCGTGATTTCGCTTTTAAGGCTCAAATACAGTTATCTTTTGAAAGCAACGACGTTAGAAACTTCTTGGTGTGTTTTTCATGCATTTGGACCCAAAAGAAGCTCATTGGGATGTAGTTGTGTTTCTAAGCTTCATTTTAGCTTATTTGCGTGATTTCGCTTTTAAGGCTCAAATACAGCTATCTTTTGAAAGCAACACGTTAGAAACTTCTTGGTGTGTTTTTCATGCATTTGGACCCAAAAGAAGCTCATTGGGATGTAGTTGTGTTTCTAAGCTTCATTTTAGCTTATTTGCGTGATTTCGCTTTTAAGGCTCAAATACAGCTATCTTTTGAAAGCAACACGTTAGAAACTTCTTGGTTTGTTTTTCATGCATTTGGACCCAAAAGAAGCTCATTGGGATGTAGTTGTGTTTCTAAGCTTCATTTTAGCTTATTTGCGTGATTTCGCTTTTAAGGCTCAAATACAGCTATCTTTTGAAAGCAACACGTTAGAAACTTCTTGGTGTGTTTTTCATGCATTTGGACCCAAAAGAAGCTCATTGGGATGTAGTTGTGTTTCTAAGCTTCATTTTAGCTTATATGCGTGATTTCGCTTTTAAGGCTCAAATACAGCTATCTTTTGAAAGCAACACGTTAGAAACTTCTTGGTGTGTTTTTCATGCATTTGGACCCAAAAGAAGCTCATTGGGATGTAGTTGTGTTTCTCAGCTTCATTTTAGCTTATTTGCGTGATTTTTCTTTTAAGGCTCAAATACAGCTATCTTTTGAAAGCAACACGTTAGAAACTTCTTGGTGTGTTTTTCATGCATTTAGACCCAAAAGAAGCTCATTCGGATGCAGTTGTGTTTCTAAGCTTCATTTTAGCTTATTTGCGTGATTTTGCTTTTAAGGCTCAAATACAGCTATCTTTTGAAAGCAACACGTTAGAAACTTCTTGGTGTGTTTTTCATGCATTTGGACCCAAAAGAAGCTCATTGGGATGTAGTTGTGTTTCTAAGCTTCATTTTAGCTTATTTGCGTGATTTCGCTTTTAAGGCTAAAATCTTTTGAAAGCAACACTTTAGAAACTTCTTCGTGTGTTTTTCATGCATTTGGACCCAAAAGAAGCTCATTGGGATGTAGTTGTGTTTCTAAGCTTCATTTTAGCTTATTTGCGTGATTTCGCTTTTAAGGCTCAAATACAGCTATCTTTTGAAAGCAACACGTTAGAAACTTCTTGGTGTGTTTTTCATGCATTTGGACCCAAAAGAAGCTCATTCGGATGCAGTTGTGTTTCTAAGCTTCATTTTAGCTTATATGCGTGATTTCGCTTTTAAGGCTCAAATACAGCTATCTTATGAAAGCAACACGTTAGAAACTTCTTGGTGTGTTTTTCATGCATTTGGACCCAAAAGAAGCTCATTCGGATGCAGTTGTGTTTCTAAGCTTCATTTTAGCTTATATGCGTGATTTCGCTTTTAAGGCTCAAATACAGCTATCTAATGAAAGCAACACGTTAGAAACTTCTTGGTTTGTTTTTCATGCATTTGGACCGAAAAGAAGCAAATTGGGATGTAGTTGTGTTTCTAAGCTTCATTTTAGCTTATATGCGTGATTTCGCTTTTAAGGCTCAAATACAGCTATCTTATGAAAGCAACACGTTAGAAACTTCTTGGTGTGTTTTTCATGCATTTGGACCGAAAAGAAGCAAGTTGGGATGTAGTTGTGTTTCTAAGCTTCATTTTAGCTTATATGCGTGATTTCGCTTTTAAGGCTCAAATACAGCTATCTTTTGAAAGCAAAACGTTAGAAACTTCTTGGAGTGTTTTTCATGCATTTGGATCGAAAAGAAGCTCATTGGGATGTAGTTGTGTTTCTAAGCTTCATTTTAGCTTATTTGCGTGATTTCGCTTTTAAGGCTCAAATACAGCTATCTTTTGAAAGCAACACGTTAGAAACTTCTTGGTGTGTTTTTCATGCATTTGGAGCCAAAAGAAGCTCATTGGGATGTAGTTGTGTTTCTAAGCTTCATATTAGCTTATTTGCGTGATTTCGCTTTTAAGGCTCAAATACAGCTATCTTTTGAAAGCAACACGTTAGAAACTTCTTGGTGTGTTTTTCATGCATTTGGACCCAAAAGAAGCTCATTGGGATGTAGTTGTGTTTCTAAGCGTCATATTAGCTTATTTACGTGATTTCGCTTTTAAGGCTCAAATACAGCTATCTTTGGAAAGCAACACGTTAGAAACTTCTTGGTGTGTTTCTCATGCATTTGGACCCAAAAGAAGCTCATTCGGATGCAGTTGTGTTTCTAAGCTTCATTTTAGCTTATATGCGTGATTTCGCTTTTAAGGCTCAAATACAGCTATCTTATGAAAGCAACACGTTAGAAACTTCTTGGTGTGTTTTTCATGCATTTGGACCCCAAAGAAGCTCATTCGGATGCAGTTGTGTTTCTAAGCTTCATTTTAGCTTATATGCGTGATTTCGCTTTTAAGGCTCAAATACAGCTATCTTATGAAAGCAACACGTTAGAAACTTCTTGGTGTGTTTTTCATGCATTTGGACCGAAAAGAAGCAAATTGGGATGCAGTTGTGTTTCTAAGCTTCATTTTAGCTTATTTGCGTGATTTTGCTTTTAAGGCTCAAATACAGCTATCTTATGAAAGCAACACGTTAGAAACTTCTTGGTTTGTTTTTCATGCATTTGGACCGAAAAGAAGCAAATTGGGATGTAGTTGTGTTTCTAAGCTTCATTTTAGCTTATATGCGTGATTTCGCTTTTAAGGCTCAAATACAGCTATCTTATGAAAGCAACACGTTAGAAACTTCTTGGTGTGTTTTTCATGCATTTGGACCGAAAAGAAGCAAATTGGGATGTAGTTGTGTTTCTAAGCTTCATTTTAGCTTATATGCGTGATTTCGCTTTTAAGGCTCAAATACAGCTATCTTTTGAAAGCAAAACGTTAGAAACTTCTTGGAGTGTTTTTCATGCATTTGGATCGAAAAGAAGCTCATTGGGATGTAGTTGTGTTTCTAAGCTTCATTTTAGCTTATTTGCGTGATTTCGCTTTTAAGGCTCAAATACAGCTATCTTTTGAAAGCAACACGTTAGAAAGTTCTTGGTGTGTTTTTCATGCATTTGGAGCCAAAAGAAGCTCTTTGGGATGTAGTTGTGTTTCTAAGCTTCATATTAGCTTATTTGCGTGATTTCGCTTTTAAGGCTCAAATACAGCTATCTTTTGAAAGCAACACGTTAGAAAGTTCTTGGTGTGTTTTTCATGCATTTGGAGCCAAAAGAAGCTCATTGGGATGTAGTTGTGTTTCTAAGCTTCATATTAGCTTATTTGCGTGATTTCGCTTTTAAGGCTCAAATACAGCTATCTTTTGAAAGCAACACGTTAGAAACTTCTTGGTGTGTCATTTGGACACAAAAGAAGCTCTTTCGGATCCAGTTGTGTTTCTAAGCTTCATTTTAGCTTATATGCGTGATTTCGCTTTTAAGGCTCAAATACAGCTATCTTTTGAAAGCAACACGTTAGAAACTTCTTGGTGTGTTTTTCATGCATTTGGACCCAAAAGAAGCTCATTGGGATGTAGTTGTGTTTCTAAGCTTCATTTTAGCTTATTTGCGTGATTTCGCTTTTAAGGCTCAAATACAGCTATCTTATGAAAGCAACACGTTAGAAACTTCTTGGTGTGTTTTTCATGCATTTGGACCGAAAAGAAGCAAATTGGATGTAGTTGTGTTTCTAAGCTTCATTTTAGCTTATTTGCGTGATTTCGCTTTTAAGGCTCAAATACAGCTATCTTATGAAAGCAACACGTTAGAAACTTCTTGGTTTGTTTTTCATGCATTTGGACCGAAAAGAAGCAAATTGGGATGTAGTTGTGTTTCTAAGCTTCATTTTAGCTTATATGCGTGATTTCGCTTTTAAGGCTCAAATACAGCTATCTTTTGAAAGCAACACGTTAGAAACTTCTTGGTGTGTTTTTCATGCATTTGGACCGAAAAGAAGCAAATTGGGATGTAGTTGTGTTTCTAAGCTTCATTGTAGCTTATTTGCGTGATTTCGCTTTTAAGGCTCAAATACAGCTATCTTATGAAAGCAACACGTTAGAAACTTCTTGGTGTGTTTTTCATGCATTTGGACCCAAAAGAAGCTCATTTGGATGCAGTTGTGTTTCTAAGCTTCATTTTAGCTTATATGCGTGATTTCGCTTTTAAGGCTCAAATACAGCTATCTTATGAAAGCAACACGTTAGAAACTTCTTGGTTTGTTTTTCATGCATTTGGACCGAAAAGAAGCAAATTGGGATGTAGTTGTGTTTCTAAGCTTCATTTTAGCTTATATGCGTGATTTCGCTTTTAAGGCTCAAATACAGCTATCTTATGAAAGCAACACGTTAGAAACTTCTTGGTGTGTTTTTCATGCATTTGGACCGAAAAGAAGCAAATTGGGATGTAGTTGTGTTTCTAAGCTTCATTTTAGCTTATATGCGTGATTTCGCTTTTAAGGCTCAAATACAGCTATCTTTTGAAAGCAAAACGTTAGAAACTTCTTGGAGTGTTTTTCATGCATTTGGATCGAAAAGAAGCTCATTCGGATGCAGTTGTGTTTCTAAGCTTCATTTTAGCTTATTTGCGTGATTTCGCTTTTAAGGCTCAAATACAGCTATCTTTTGAAAGCAACACGTTAGAAAGTTCTTGGTGTGTTTTTCATGCATTTGGAGCCAAAAGAAGCTCATTGGATGTAGTTGTGTTTCTAAGCTTCATATTAGCTTATTTGCGTGATTTCGCTTTTAAGGCTCAAATACAGCTATCTTTTGAAAGCAACACGTTAGAAACTTCTTGGTGTGTTTTTCATGCATTTGGACCCAAAAGAAGCAAATTGGGATGTAGTTGTGTTTCTAAGCTTCATATTAGCTTATTTGCGTGATTTCGCTTTTAAGGCTCAAATACAGCTATCTTTTGAAAGCAACACGTTAGAAACTTCTTGGTGTGTTTTTCATGCATTTGGACCCAAAAGAAGCTCATTGGGATGTAGTTGTGTTTCTAAGCTTCATATTAGCTTATTTGCGTGATTTCGCTTTTAAGGCTCAAATACAGCTATCTTTTGAAAGCAACACGTTAGAAACTTCTTGGTGTGTTTTTCATGCATTTGGACCCAAAATAAGCTCATTGGGATGTAGTTGTGTTTCTAAGCTTCATATTAGCTTATTTGCGTGATTTCGCTTTTAAGGCTCAAATACAGCTATCTTTTGAAAGCAACACGTTAGAAACTTCTTGGTGTGTTTTTCATGCATTTGGACCCAAAAGAAGCTCATTGGGATGTAGTTGTGTTTCTAAGCTTCATATTAGCTTATTTGCGTGATTTCGCTTTTAAGGCTCAAATACAGCTATCTTTTGAAAGCAACACGTTAGAAACTTCTTGGTGTGTTTCTCATGCATTTGGACCCAAAAGAAGCTCATTCGGATGCAGTTGTGTTTCTAAGCTTCATTTTAGCTTATATGCGTGATTTCGCTTTTAAGGCTCAAATACAGCTATCTTTTGAAAGCAACACGTTAGAAACTTCTTGGTGTGTTTTTCATGCATTTGGACCCAAAAGAAGCTCATTGGGATGTAGTTGTGTTTCTAAGCTTCATTTTAGCTTATTTGCGTGATTTCGCTTTTAAGGCTCAAATACAGCTATCTTATGAAAGCAACACGTTAGAAACTTCTTGGTGTGTTTTTCATGCATTTGGACCCAAAAGAAGCTCATTCGGATGCAGTTGTGTTTCTAAGCTTCATTTTAGCTTATATGCGTGATTTCGCTTTTAAGGCTCAAATACAGCTATCTAATGAAAGCAACACGTTAGAAACTTCTTGGTGTGTTTTTCATGCATTTGGACCGAAAAGAAGCTCATTTGGATGCAGTTGTGTTTCTAAGCTTCATTTTAGCTTATATGCGTGATTTCGCTTTTAAGGCTCAAATACAGCTATCTTATGAAAGCAACACGTTAGAAACTTCTTGGTTTGTTTTTCATGCATTTGGACCGAAAAGAAGCAAATTGGGATGTAGTTGTGTTTCTAAGCTTCATTTTAGCTTATATGCGTGATTTCGCTTTTAAGGCTCAAATACAGCTATCTTATGAAAGCAACACGTTAGAAACTTCTTGGTGTGTTTTTCATGCATTTGGACCGAAAAGAAGCAAATTGGGATGTAGTTGTGTTTCTAAGCTTCATTTTAGCTTATATGCGTGATTTCGCTTTTAAGGCTCAAATACAGCTATCTTTTGAAAGCAAAACGTTAGAAACTTCTTGGAGTGTTTTTCATGCATTTGGATCGAAAAGAAGCTCATTCGGATGCAGTTGTGTTTCTAAGCTTCATTTTAGCTTATTTGCGTGATTTCGCTTTTAAGGCTCAAATACAGCTATCTTTTGAAAGCAACACGTTAGAAAGTTCTTGGTGTGTTTTTCATGCATTTGGAGCCAAAAGAAGCTCATTGGGATGTAGTTGTGTTTCTAAGCTTCATATTAGCTTATTTGCGTGATTTCGCTTTTAAGGCTCAAATACAGCTATCTTTTGAAAGCAACACGTTAGAAACTTCTTGGTGTGTTTTTCATGCATTTGGACCCAAAAGAAGCAAATTGGGATGTAGTTGTGTTTCTAAGCTTCATATTAGCTTATTTGCGTGATTTCGCTTTTAAGGCTCAAATACAGCTATCTTTTGAAAGCAACACGTTAGAAACTTCTTGGTGTGTTTTTCATGCATTTGGACCCAAAAGAAGCTCATTGGGATGTAGTTGTGTTTCTAAGCTTCATATTAGCTTATTTGCGTGATTTCGCTTTTAAGGCTCAAATACAGCTATCTTTTGAAAGCAACACGTTAGAAACTTCTTGGTGTGTTTTTCATGCATTTGGACCCAAAATAAGCTCATTGGGATGTAGTTGTGTTTCTAAGCTTCATATTAGCTTATTTGCGTGATTTCGCTTTTAAGGCTCAAATACAGCTATCTTTTGAAAGCAACACGTTAGAAACTTCTTGGTGTGTTTTTCATGCATTTGGACCCAAAAGAAGCTCATTGGGATGTAGTTGTGTTTCTAAGCTTCATATTAGCTTATTTGCGTGATTTCGCTTTTAAGGCTCAAATACAGCTATCTTTTGAAAGCAACACGTTAGAAACTTCTTGGTGTGTTTCTCATGCATTTGGACCCAAAAGAAGCTCATTCGGATGCAGTTGTGTTTCTAAGCTTCATTTTAGCTTATATGCGTGATTTCGCTTTTAAGGCTCAAATACAGCTATCTTTTGAAAGCAACACGTTAGAAACTTCTTGGTGTGTTTTTCATGCATTTGGACCCAAAAGAAGCTCATTGGGATGTAGTTGTGTTTCTAAGCTTCATTTTAGCTTATTTGCGTGATTTCGCTTTTAAGGCTCAAATACAGCTATCTTATGAAAGCAACACGTTAGAAACTTCTTGGTGTGTTTTTCATGCATTTGGACCCAAAAGAAGCTCATTCGGATGCAGTTGTGTTTCTAAGCTTCATTTTAGCTTATATGCGTGATTTCGCTTTTAAGGCTCAAATACAGCTATCTAATGAAAGCAACACGTTAGAAACTTCTTGGTTTGTTTTTCATGCATTTGGACCGAAAAGAAGCAAATTGGGATGTAGTTGTGTTTCTAAGCTTCATTTTAGCTTATATGCGTGATTTCGCTTTTAAGGCTCAAATACAGCTATCTTATGAAAGCAACACGTTAGAAACTTCTTGGTGTGTTTTTCATGCATTTGGACCGAAAAGAAGCAAATTGGGATGTAGTTGTGTTTCTAAGCTTCATTTTAGCTTATATGCGTGATTTCGCTTTTAAGGCTCAAATACAGCTATCTTTTGAAAGCAAAACGTTAGAAACTTCTTGGAGTGTTTTTCATGCATTTGGATCGAAAAGAAGCTCATTGGGATGTAGTTGTGTTTCTAAGCTTCATTTTAGCTTATTTGCGTGATTTCGCTTTTAAGGCTCAAATACAGCTATCTTTTGAAAGCAACACGTTAGAAACTTCTTGGTGTGTTTTTCATGCATTTGGACCCAAAAGAAGCTCATTGGGATGTAGTTGTGTTTCTAAGCTTCATTTAAGCTTATATGCGTGATTTCGCTTTTAAGGCTCAAATACAGCTATCTTATGAAAGCAACACGTTAGAAACTTCTTGGTGTGTTTTTCATGCATTTGGACCCAAAAGAAGCTCATTGGGATGTAGTTGTGTTTCTAAGCTTCATATTAGCTTATTTGCGTGATTTCGCTTTTAAGGCTCAAATACAGCTATCTTTTGAAAGCAACACGTTAGAAACTTCTTGGTGTGTTTTTCATGCGTTTGGACCCAAAAGAAGCTCAATGGGATGTAATTGTGTTTCTAAGCTTCATATTAGCTTATTTGCGTGATTTCGCTTTTAAGGCTCAAATACAGCTATCTTTTTAAAGCAACACGTTAGAAACTTCTTGGTGTGTTTCTCATGCATTTGGACCCAAAAGAAGCTCATTCGGATGCAGTTGTGTTTCTAAGCTTCATTTTAGCTTATATGCGTGATTTCGCTTTTAAGGCTCAAATACAGCTATCTTTTGAAAGCAACACGTTAGAAACTTCTTGGTGTGTTTTTCATGCATTTGGACCGAAAAGAAGCTCATTGGGATGTAGTTGTGTTTCTAAGCTTCATTTTAGCTTATTTGCGTGATTTCGCTTTTAAGGCTCAAATACAGCTATCTTATGAAAGCAACACGTTAGAAACTTCTTGGTGTGTTTTTCATGCATTTGGACCCAAAAGAAGCTCATTCGGATGCAGTTGTGTTTCTAAGCTTCATTTTAGCTTATATGCGTGATTTCGCTTTTAAGGCTCAAATACAGCTATCTTATGAAAGCAACACGTTAGAAACTTCTTGGTGTGTTTTTCATGCATTTGGACTGAAAAGAAGCAAATTGGGATGTAGTTGTGTTTCTAAGCTTCATTTTAGCTTATTTGCGTGATTTTGCTTTTAAGGCTCAAATACAGCTATCTTATGAAAGCAACACGTTAGAAACTTCTTGGTGTGTTTTTCATGCATTTGGACCGAAAAGAAGCAAATTGGGATGCAGTTGTGTTTCTAAGCTTCATTTTAGCTTATTTGCGTGATTTTGCTTTTAAGGCTCAAATACAGCTATCTTATGAAAGCAACACGTTAGAAACTTCTTGGTTTGTTTTTCATGCATTTGGACCGAAAAGAAGCAAATTGGGATGTAGTTGTGTTTCTAAGCTTCATTTTAGCTTATATGCGTGATTTCGCTTTTAAGGCTCAAATACAGCTATCTTATGAAAGCAACACGTTAGAAACTTCTTGGTGTGTTTTTCATGCATTTGGACCGAAAAGAAGCAAATTGGGATGTAGTTGTGTTTCTAAGCTTCATTTTAGCTTATATGCGTGATTTCGCTTTTAAGGCTCAAATACAGCTATCTTTTGAAAGCAAAACGTTAGAAACTTCTTGGAGTGTTTTTCATGCATTTGGATCGAAAAGAAGCTCATTGGGATGTAGTTGTGTTTCTAAGCTTCATTTTAGCTTATTTGCGTGATTTCGCTTTTAAGGCTCAAATACAGCTATCTTTTGAAAGCAACACGTTAGAAAGTTCTTGGTGTGTTTTTCATGCATTTGGAGCCAAAAGAAGCTCATTGGGATGTAGTTGTGTTTCTAAGCTTCATATTAGCTTATTTGCGTGATTTCGCTTTTAAGGCTCAAATACAGCTATCTTTTGAAAGCAACACGTTAGAAACTTCTTGGTGTGTTTCTCATGCATTTGGACCCAAAAGAAGCTCATTCGGATGCAGTTGTGTTTCTAAGCTTCATTTTAGCTTATATGCGTGATTTCGCTTTTAAGGCTCAAATACAGCTATCTAATGAAAGCAACACGTTAGAAACTTCTTGGTTTGTTTTTCATGCATTTGGACCGAAAAGAAGCAAATTGGGATGTAGTTGTGTTTCTAAGCTTCATTTTAGCTTATATGCGTGATTTCGCTTTTAAGGCTCAAATACAGCTATCTTATGAAAGCAACACGTTAGAAACTTCTTGGTGTGTTTTTCATGCATTTGGACCGAAAAGAAGCAAATTGGGATGTAGTTGTGTTTCTAAGCTTCATTTTAGCTTATATGCGTGATTTCGCTTTTAAGGCTCAAATACAGCTATCTTTTGAAAGCAAAACGTTAGAAACTTCTTGGAGTGTTTTTCATGCATTTGGATCGAAAAGAAGCTCATTGGGATGTAGTTGTGTTTCTAAGCTTCATTTTAGCTTATTTGCGTGATTTCGCTTTTAAGGCTCAAATACAGCTATCTTTTGAAAGCAACACGTTAGAAACTTCTTGGTGTGTTTTTCATGCATTTGGACCCAAAAGAAGCTCATTGGGATGTAGTTGTGTTTCTAAGCTTCATTTAAGCTTATATGCGTGATTTCGCTTTTAAGGCTCAAATACAGCTATCTTATGAAAGCAACACGTTAGAAACTTCTTGGTGTGTTTTTCATGCATTTGGACCCAAAAGAAGCTCATTGGGATGTAGTTGTGTTTCTAAGCTTCATATTAGCTTATTTGCGTGATTTCGCTTTTAAGGCTCAAATACAGCTATCTTTTGAAAGCAACACGTTAGAAACTTCTTGGAGTGTTTTTCATGCATTTGGACCCAAAAGAAGCTCATTCGGATGCAGTTGTGTTTCTAAGCTTCATTTTAGCTTATTTTTGTGATTTCGCTTTTAAGGCTCAAATACAGCTATCTTTTGAAAGCAAAACGTTAGAAACTTCTTGGAGTGTTTTTCATGCATTTGGACCCAAAAGAAGCTCATTGGGATGTAGTTGTGTTTCTAAGCTTCATATTAGCTTATTTGCGTGATTTCGCTTTTAAGGCTCAAATACAGCTATCTTTTGAAAGCAACACGTTAGAAACTTCTTGGTTTGTTTTTCATGCATTTGGAGCCAAAAGAAGCTCATTGGGATGTAGTTGTGTTTCTAAGCATCATATTAGCTTATTTGCGTGATTTCGCTTTTAAGGCTCAAATACAGCTATCTTTTGAAAGCAACACGTTAGAAACTTCTTGGTGTGTTTTTCATGCATTTGGACCCAAAAGAAGCTCATTGGGATGTAGTTGTGTTTCTAAGCTTCATTTTAGCTTATTTGCGTGATTTCGCTTTTAAGGCTTGAGATACAGCTATCTTTTGAAAGCAACACGTTAGAAACTTCTTGGTGTGTTTTTCATGCATTTGGACCCAAAAGAAGCTCATTGGGATGTAGTTGTGTTTCTAAGCTTCATTTTAGCTTATATGCGTGATTTAGCTTTTAAGGCTCAAATACAGCTATCTTTTGAAAGCAACACGTTAGAAACTTCTTGGTGTGTTTTTCATGCATTTGGACCCAAAAGAAGCTCATTGGGATGTAGTTGTGTTTCTCAGCTTCATTTTAGCTTATTTGCGTGATTTCGCTTTTAAGGCTCAAATACAGCTATCTTTTGAAAGCAACACGTTAGAAACTTCTTGGTGTGTTTTTCATGCATTTGGACCCAAAAGAAGCTCATTCGGATGCAGTTGTGTTTCTAAGCTTCATTTTAGCTTATTTTTGTGATTTCGCTTTTAAGGCTCAAATACAGCTATCTTTTGAAAGCAAAACGTTGGAAACTTCTTGGAGTGTTTTTCATGCATTTGGACCCAAAAGAAGCTCATTGGGATGTAGTTGTGTTTCTAAGCTTCATATTAGCTTATTTGCGTGATTTCGCTTTTAAGGCTCAAATACAGCTATCTTTTGAAAGCAACACGTTAGAAACTTCTTGGTGTGTTTTTCATGCATTTGGACCCAAAAGAAGCTCATTCGGATGCAGTTGTGTTTCTAAGCTTCATTTTAGCTTATATGCGTGATTTCGCTTTTAAGGCTCAAATACAGCTATCTTTTGAAAGCAACACGTTAGAAACTTCTTGGTGTGTTTTTCATGCATTTGGACCCAAAAGAAGCTCATTGGGATGTAGTTGTGTTTCTAAGCTTCATTTTAGCTTATTTGCGTGATTTCGCTTTTAAGGCTCAAATACAGCTATCTTTTGAAAGCAATACGTTAGAAACTTCTTGGTGTGTTTTTCATGCATTTGGACCCAAAAGAAGCTCATTGGGATGTAGTTGTGTTTCTAAGCTTCATTTTAGCTTATTTGCGTGATTTCGCTTTTAAGGCTCAAATACAGCTATCTTTTGAAAGCAACACGTTAGAAACTTCTTGGTGTGTTTTTCATGCATTTGGACCCAAAAGAAGCTCATTGGGATGTAGTTGTGTTTCTCAGCTTCATTTTAGCTTATTTGCGTGATTTTTCTTTTAAGGCTCAAATACAGCTATCTTTTGAAAGCAACACGTTAGAAACTTCTTGGTGTGTTTTTCATGCATTTGGACCCAAAAGAAGCTCATTCGGATGCAGTTGTGTTTCTAAGCTTCATTTTAGCTTATATGCGTGATTTCGCTTTTAAGGCTCAAATACAGCTATCTTTTGAAAGCAACACGTTAGAAACTTCTTGGTGTGTTTTTCATGCATTTGGACCCAAAAGAAGCTCATTGGGATGTAGTTGTGTTTCTAAGCTTCATTTTAGCTTATTTGCGTGATTTTGCGTTTAAGGCTCAAATACAGCTATCTTTTGTGATTTTGCTTTTAAGGCTCAAATACAGCTATCTTTTGAAAGCAACACGTTAGAAACTTCTTGGTGTGTTTTTCATGCATTTGGACCCAAAAGAAGCTCATTGGGATGTAGTTGTGTTTCTAAGCTTCATATTAGCTTATTTGCGTGATTTCGCTTTTAAGGCTCAAATACAGCTATCTTTTGAAAGCAACACGTTAGAAACTTCTTGGTGTGTTTTTCATGCATTTGGACCCAAAAGAAGCTCATTGGGATGTAGTTGTGTTTCTAAGCTTCATATTAGCTTATTTGCGTGATTTCGCTTTTAAGGCTCAAATACAGCTATCTTTTGAAAGCAACACGTTAGAAACTTCTTGGTGTGTTTCTCATGCATTTGGACCCAAAAGAAGCTCATTCGGATGCAGTTGTGTTTCTAAGCTTCATTTTAGCTTATATGCGTGATTTCGCTTTTAAGGCTCAAATACAGCTATCTTTTGAAAGCAACACGTTAGAAACTTCTTGGTGTGTTTTTCATGCATTTGGACCCAAAAGAAGCTCATTCGGATGCAGTTGTGTTTCTAAGCTTCATTTTAGCTTATATGCGTGATTTCGCTTTTAAGGCTCAAATACAGCTATCTAATGAAAGCAACACGTTAGAAACTTCTTGGTTTGTTTTTCATGCATTTGGACCGAAAAGAAGCAAATTGGGATGTAGTTGTGTTTCTAAGCTTCATTTTAGCTTATATGCGTGATTTCGCTTTTAAGGCTCAAATACAGCTATCTTATGAAAGCAACACGTTAGAAACTTCTTGGTGTGTTTTTCATGCATTTGGACCGAAAAGAAGCAAATTGGGATGTAGTTGTGTTTCTAAGCTTCATTTTAGCTTATTTGCGTGATTTCGCTTTTAAGGCTCAAATACAGCTATCTTATGAAAGCAACACGTTAGAAACTTCTTGGTGTGTTTTTCATGCATTTGGACCCAAAAGAAGCTCATTGGGATGTAGTTGTGTTTCTAAGCTTCATATTAGCTTATTTGCGTGATTTCGCTTTTAAGGCTCAAATACAGCTATCTTTTGAAAGCAACACGTTAGAAACTTCTTGGTGTGTTTTTCATGCATTTGGACCCAAAAGAAGCTCATTGGGATGTAGTTGTGTTTCTAAGCTTCATATTAGCTTATTTGCGTGATTTCGCTTTTAAGGCTCAAATACAGCTATCTTTTGAAAGCAACACGTTAGAAACTTCTTGGTGTGTTTTTCATGCATTTGGACCCAAAAGAAGCTCATTGGGATGTAGTTGTGTTTCTAAGCTTCATATTAGCTTATTTGCGTGATTTCACTTTTAAGGCTCAAATACAGCTATCTTTTGAAAGCAACACGTTAGAAACTTCTTGGTGTGTTTCTCATGCATTTGGACCCAAAAGAAGCTCATTCGGATGCAGTTGTGTTTCTAAGCTTCATTTTAGCTTATATGCGTGATTTCGCTTTTAAGGCTCAAATACAGCTATCTTTTGAAAGCAACACGTTAGAAACTTCTTGGTGTGTTTTTCATGCATTTGGACCCAAAAGAAGCTCATTGGGATGTAGTTGTGTTTCTAAGCTTCATTTTAGCTTATTTGCGTGATTTCGCTTTTAAGGCTCAAATACAGCTATCTTATGAAAGCAACACGTTAGAAACTTCTTGGTGTGTTTTTCATGCATTTGGACCCAAAAGAAGCTCATTCGGATGCAGTTGTGTTTCTAAGCTTCATTTTAGCTTATATGCGTGATTTCGCTTTTAAGGCTCAAATACAGCTATCTAATGAAAGCAACACGTTAGAAACTTCTTGGTGTGTTTTTCATGCATTTGGACCGAAAAGAAGCAAATTGGGATGTAGTTGTGTTTCTAAGCTTCATTTTAGCTTATATGCGTGATTTCGCTTTTAAGGCTCAAATACAGCTATCTTTTGAAAGCAACACGTTAGAAACTTCTTGGTGTGTTTTTCATGCATTTGGACCCAAAAGAAGCTCATTGGGATGTAGTTGTGTTTCTAAGCTTCTTTTAAGCTTATATGCGTGATTTCGCTTTTAAGGCTCAAATACAGCTATCTTATGAAAGCAACACGTTAGAAACTTCTTGGTGTGTTTTTCATGCATTTGGACCCAAAAGAAGCTCATTGGGATGTAGTTGTGTTTCTAAGCTTCATATTAGCTTATTTGCGTGATTTCGCTTTTAAGGCTCAAATACAGCTATCTTTTGAAAGCAACACGTTAGAAACTTCTTGGTGTGTTTTTCATGCATTTGGACCCAAAAGAAGCTCATTGGGATGTAGTTGTGTTTCTAAGCTTCACATTAGCTTATTTGCGTGATTTCGCTTTTAAGGCTCAAATACAGCTATATTTTGAAAGCAACACGTTAGAAACTTCTTGGTGTGTTTCTCATGCATTTGGACCCAAAAGAAGCTCATTCGGATGCAGTTGTGTTTCTAAGCTTCATTTTAGCTTATATGCGTGATTTCGCTTTTAAGGCTCAAATACAGCTATCTTTTGAAAGCAACACGTTAGAAACTTCTTGGTGTGTTTTTCATGCATTTGGACCCAAAAGAAGCTCATTGGGATGTAGTTGTGTTTCTAAGCTTCATATTAGCTTATTTGCGTGATTTCGCTTTTAAGGCTCAAATACAGCTATCTTTTGAAAGCAACACGTTAGAAAGTTCTTGGTGTGTTTTTCATGCATTTGGACCCAAAAGAAGCTCATTGGGATGTAGTTGTGTTTCTAAGCTTCATTTTAGCTTATTTGCGTGATTTCGCTTTTAAGGCTCAAATACAGCTATCTTTTGAAAGCAACACGTTAGAAACTTCTTGGTGTGTTTTTCATGCATTTGGACCCAAAAGAAGCTCATTCGGATGCAGTTGTGTTTCTAAGCTTCATTTTAGCTTATTTTTGTGATTTCGCTTTTAAGGCTCAAATACAGCTATCTTTTGAAAGCAAAACGTTGGAAACTTCTTGGAGTGTTTTTCATGCATTTGGACCCAAAAGAAGCTCATTGGGATGTAGTTGTGTTTCTAAGCTTCATATTAGCTTATTTGCGTGATTTCGCTTTTAAGGCTCAAATACAGCTATCTTTTGAAAGCAACACGTTAGAAACTTCTTGGTGTGTTTTTCATGCATTTGGACCCAAAAGAAGCTCATTCGGATGCAGTTGTGTTTCTAAGCTTCATTTTAGCTTATATGCGTGATTTCGCTTTTAAGGCTCAAATACAGCTATCTTTTGAAAGCAACACGTTAGAAACTTCTTGGTGTGTTTTTCATGCATTTGGACCCAAAAGAAGCTCATTGGGATGTAGTTGTGTTTCTAAGCTTCATTTTAGCTTATTTGCGTGATTTCGCTTTTAAGGCTCAAATACAGCTATCTTTTGAAAGCAATACGTTAGAAACTTCTTGGTGTGTTTTTCATGCATTTGGACCCAAAAGAAGCTCATTGGGATGTAGTTGTGTTTCTAAGCTTCATTTTAGCTTATTTGCGTGATTTCGCTTTTAAGGCTCAAATACAGCTATCTTTTGAAAGCAACACGTTAGAAACTTCTTGGTGTGTTTTTCATGCATTTGGACCCAAAAGAAGCTCATTGGGATGTAGTTGTGTTTCTCAGCTTCATTTTAGCTTATTTGCGTGATTTTTCTTTTAAGGCTCAAATACAGCTATCTTTTGAAAGCAACACGTTAGAAACTTCTTGGTGTGTTTTTCATGCATTTGGACCCAAAAGAAGCTCATTCGGATGCAGTTGTGTTTCTAAGCTTCATTTTAGCTTATATGCGTGATTTCGCTTTTAAGGCTCAAATACAGCTATCTTTTGAAAGCAACACGTTAGAAACTTCTTGGTGTGTTTTTCATGCATTTGGACCCAAAAGAAGCTCATTGGGATGTAGTTGTGTTTCTAAGCTTCATTTTAGCTTATTTGCGTGATTTTGCGTTTAAGGCTCAAATACAGCTATCTTTTGTGATTTTGCTTTTAAGGCTCAAATACAGCTATCTTTTGAAAGCAACACGTTAGAAACTTCTTGGTGTGTTTTTCATGCATTTGGACCCAAAAGAAGCTCATTGGGATGTAGTTGTGTTTCTAAGCTTCATATTAGCTTATTTGCGTGATTTCGCTTTTAAGGCTCAAATACAGCTATCTTTTGAAAGCAACACGTTAGAAACTTCTTGGTGTGTTTTTCATGCATTTGGACCCAAAAGAAGCTCATTGGGATGTAGTTGTGTTTCTAAGCTTCATATTAGCTTATTTGCGTGATTTCGCTTTTAAGGCTCAAATACAGCTATCTTTTGAAAGCAACACGTTAGAAACTTCTTGGTGTGTTTCTCATGCATTTGGACCCAAAAGAAGCTCATTCGGATGCAGTTGTGTTTCTAAGCTTCATTTTAGCTTATATGCGTGATTTCGCTTTTAAGGCTCAAATACAGCTATCTTTTGAAAGCAACACGTTAGAAACTTCTTGGTGTGTTTTTCATGCATTTGGACCCAAAAGAAGCTCATTCGGATGCAGTTGTGTTTCTAAGCTTCATTTTAGCTTATATGCGTGATTTCGCTTTTAAGGCTCAAATACAGCTATCTAATGAAAGCAACACGTTAGAAACTTCTTGGTTTGTTTTTCATGCATTTGGACCGAAAAGAAGCAAATTGGGATGTAGTTGTGTTTCTAAGCTTCATTTTAGCTTATATGCGTGATTTCGCTTTTAAGGCTCAAATACAGCTATCTTATGAAAGCAACACGTTAGAAACTTCTTGGTGTGTTTTTCATGCATTTGGACCGAAAAGAAGCAAATTGGGATGTAGTTGTGTTTCTAAGCTTCATTTTAGCTTATTTGCGTGATTTCGCTTTTAAGGCTCAAATACAGCTATCTTATGAAAGCAACACGTTAGAAACTTCTTGGTGTGTTTTTCATGCATTTGGACCCAAAAGAAGCTCATTGGGATGTAGTTGTGTTTCTAAGCTTCATATTAGCTTATTTGCGTGATTTCGCTTTTAAGGCTCAAATACAGCTATCTTTTGAAAGCAACACGTTAGAAACTTCTTGGTGTGTTTTTCATGCATTTGGACCCAAAAGAAGCTCATTGGGATGTAGTTGTGTTTCTAAGCTTCATATTAGCTTATTTGCGTGATTTCGCTTTTAAGGCTCAAATACAGCTATCTTTTGAAAGCAACACGTTAGAAACTTCTTGGTGTGTTTTTCATGCATTTGGACCCAAAAGAAGCTCATTGGGATGTAGTTGTGTTTCTAAGCTTCATATTAGCTTATTTGCGTGATTTCACTTTTAAGGCTCAAATACAGCTATCTTTTGAAAGCAACACGTTAGAAACTTCTTGGTGTGTTTCTCATGCATTTGGACCCAAAAGAAGCTCATTCGGATGCAGTTGTGTTTCTAAGCTTCATTTTAGCTTATATGCGTGATTTCGCTTTTAAGGCTCAAATACAGCTATCTTTTGAAAGCAACACGTTAGAAACTTCTTGGTGTGTTTTTCATGCATTTGGACCCAAAAGAAGCTCATTGGGATGTAGTTGTGTTTCTAAGCTTCATTTTAGCTTATTTGCGTGATTTCGCTTTTAAGGCTCAAATACAGCTATCTTATGAAAGCAACACGTTAGAAACTTCTTGGTGTGTTTTTCATGCATTTGGACCCAAAAGAAGCTCATTCGGATGCAGTTGTGTTTCTAAGCTTCATTTTAGCTTATATGCGTGATTTCGCTTTTAAGGCTCAAATACAGCTATCTAATGAAAGCAACACGTTAGAAACTTCTTGGTGTGTTTTTCATGCATTTGGACCGAAAAGAAGCAAATTGGGATGTAGTTGTGTTTCTAAGCTTCATTTTAGCTTATATGCGTGATTTCGCTTTTAAGGCTCAAATACAGCTATCTTTTGAAAGCAACACGTTAGAAACTTCTTGGTGTGTTTTTCATGCATTTGGACCCAAAAGAAGCTCATTGGGATGTAGTTGTGTTTCTAAGCTTCTTTTAAGCTTATATGCGTGATTTCGCTTTTAAGGCTCAAATACAGCTATCTTATGAAAGCAACACGTTAGAAACTTCTTGGTGTGTTTTTCATGCATTTGGACCCAAAAGAAGCTCATTGGGATGTAGTTGTGTTTCTAAGCTTCATATTAGCTTATTTGCGTGATTTCGCTTTTAAGGCTCAAATACAGCTATCTTTTGAAAGCAACACGTTAGAAACTTCTTGGTGTGTTTTTCATGCATTTGGACCCAAAAGAAGCTCATTGGGATGTAGTTGTGTTTCTAAGCTTCACATTAGCTTATTTGCGTGATTTCGCTTTTAAGGCTCAAATACAGCTATATTTTGAAAGCAACACGTTAGAAACTTCTTGGTGTGTTTCTCATGCATTTGGACCCAAAAGAAGCTCATTCGGATGCAGTTGTGTTTCTAAGCTTCATTTTAGCTTATATGCGTGATTTCGCTTTTAAGGCTCAAATACAGCTATCTTTTGAAAGCAACACGTTAGAAACTTCTTGGTGTGTTTTTCATGCATTTGGACCCAAAAGAAGCTCATTGGGATGTAGTTGTGTTTCTAAGCTTCATATTAGCTTATTTGCGTGATTTCGCTTTTAAGGCTCAAATACAGCTATCTTTTGAAAGCAACACGTTAGAAAGTTCTTGGTGTGTTTTTCATGCATTTGGACCCAAAAGAAGCTCATTGGGATGTAGTTGTGTTTCTAAGCTTCATTTTAGCTTATTTGCGTGATTTCGCTTTTAAGGCTCAAATACAGCTATCTTTTGAAAGCAACACGTTAGAAACTTCTTGGTGTGTTTTTCATGCATTTGGACCCAAAAGAAGCTCATTCGGATGCAGTTGTGTTTCTAAGCTTCATTTTAGCTTATTTTTGTGATTTCGCTTTTAAGGCTCAAATACAGCTATCTTTTGAAAGCAAAACGTTGGAAACTTCTTGGAGTGTTTTTCATGCATTTGGACCCAAAAGAAGCTCATTGGGATGTAGTTGTGTTTCTAAGCTTCATATTAGCTTATTTGCGTGATTTCGCTTTTAAGGCTCAAATACAGCTATCTTTTGAAAGCAACACGTTAGAAACTTCTTGGTGTGTTTTTCATGCATTTGGACCCAAAAGAAGCTCATTCGGATGCAGTTGTGTTTCTAAGCTTCATTTTAGCTTATATGCGTGATTTCGCTTTTAAGGCTCAAATACAGCTATCTTTTGAAAGCAACACGTTAGAAACTTCTTGGTGTGTTTTTCATGCATTTGGACCCAAAAGAAGCTCATTGGGATGTAGTTGTGTTTCTAAGCTTCATTTTAGCTTATTTGCGTGATTTCGCTTTTAAGGCTCAAATACAGCTATCTTTTGAAAGCAATACGTTAGAAACTTCTTGGTGTGTTTTTCATGCATTTGGACCCAAAAGAAGCTCATTGGGATGTAGTTGTGTTTCTAAGCTTCATTTTAGCTTATTTGCGTGATTTCGCTTTTAAGGCTCAAATACAGCTATCTTTTGAAAGCAACACGTTAGAAACTTCTTGGTGTGTTTTTCATGCATTTGGACCCAAAAGAAGCTCATTGGGATGTAGTTGTGTTTCTCAGCTTCATTTTAGCTTATTTGCGTGATTTTTCTTTTAAGGCTCAAATACAGCTATCTTTTGAAAGCAACACGTTAGAAACTTCTTGGTGTGTTTTTCATGCATTTGGACCCAAAAGAAGCTCATTCGGATGCAGTTGTGTTTCTAAGCTTCATTTTAGCTTATATGCGTGATTTCGCTTTTAAGGCTCAAATACAGCTATCTTTTGAAAGCAACACGTTAGAAACTTCTTGGTGTGTTTTTCATGCATTTGGACCCAAAAGAAGCTCATTGGGATGTAGTTGTGTTTCTAAGCTTCATTTTAGCTTATTTGCGTGATTTTGCGTTTAAGGCTCAAATACAGCTATCTTTTGTGATTTTGCTTTTAAGGCTCAAATACAGCTATCTTTTGAAAGCAACACGTTAGAAACTTCTTGGTGTGTTTTTCATGCATTTGGACCCAAAAGAAGCTCATTGGGATGTAGTTGTGTTTCTAAGCTTCATATTAGCTTATTTGCGTGATTTCGCTTTTAAGGCTCAAATACAGCTATCTTTTGAAAGCAACACGTTAGAAACTTCTTGGTGTGTTTTTCATGCATTTGGACCCAAAAGAAGCTCATTGGGATGTAGTTGTGTTTCTAAGCTTCATATTAGCTTATTTGCGTGATTTCGCTTTTAAGGCTCAAATACAGCTATCTTTTGAAAGCAACACGTTAGAAACTTCTTGGTGTGTTTCTCATGCATTTGGACCCAAAAGAAGCTCATTCGGATGCAGTTGTGTTTCTAAGCTTCATTTTAGCTTATATGCGTGATTTCGCTTTTAAGGCTCAAATACAGCTATCTTTTGAAAGCAACACGTTAGAAACTTCTTGGTGTGTTTTTCATGCATTTGGACCCAAAAGAAGCTCATTCGGATGCAGTTGTGTTTCTAAGCTTCATTTTAGCTTATATGCGTGATTTCGCTTTTAAGGCTCAAATACAGCTATCTAATGAAAGCAACACGTTAGAAACTTCTTGGTTTGTTTTTTCATGCATTTGGACCGAAAAGAAGCAAATTGGGATGTAGTTGTGTTTCTAAGCTTCATTTTAGCTTATATGCGTGATTTCGCTTTTAAGGCTCAAATACAGCTATCTTATGAAAGCAACACGTTAGAAACTTCTTGGTGTGTTTTTCATGCATTTGGACCGAAAAGAAGCAAATTGGGATGTAGTTGTGTTTCTAAGCTTCATTTTAGCTTATTTGCGTGATTTCGCTTTTAAGGCTCAAATACAGCTATCTTATGAAAGCAACACGTTAGAAACTTCTTGGTGTGTTTTTCATGCATTTGGACCCAAAAGAAGCTCATTGGATGTAGTTGTGTTTCTAAGCTTCATATTAGCTTATTTGCGTGATTTCGCTTTTAAGGCTCAAATACAGCTATCTTTTGAAAGCAACACGTTAGAAACTTCTTGGTGTGTTTTTCATGCATTTGGACCCAAAAGAAGCTCATTGGGATGTAGTTGTGTTTCTAAGCTTCATATTAGCTTATTTGCGTGATTTCGCTTTTAAGGCTCAAATACAGCTATCTTTTGAAAGCAACACGTTAGAAACTTCTTGGTGTGTTTTTCATGCATTTGGACCCAAAAGAAGCTCATTGGGATGTAGTTGTGTTTCTAAGCTTCATATTAGCTTATTTGCGTGATTTCACTTTTAAGGCTCAAATACAGCTATCTTTTGAAAGCAACACGTTAGAAACTTCTTGGTGTGTTTCTCATGCATTTGGACCCAAAAGAAGCTCATTCGGATGCAGTTGTGTTTCTAAGCTTCATTTTAGCTTATATGCGTGATTTCGCTTTTAAGGCTCAAATACAGCTATCTTTGAAAGCAACACGTTAGAAACTTCTTGGTGTGTTTTTCATGCATTTGGACCAAAAGAAGCTCATTGGGATGTAGTTGTGTTTCTAAGCTTCATTTTAGCTTATATGCGTGATTTCGCTTTTAAGGCTCAAATACAGCTATCTTTTGAAAGCAACACGTTAGAAACTTCTTGGTGTGTTTTTCATGCATTTGGACCCAAAAGAAGCTCATTGGGATGTAGTTGTGTTTCTAAGCTTCATATTAGCTTATTTGCGTGATTTCGCTTTTAAGGCTCAAATACAGCTATCTTTTGAAAGCAACACGTTAGAAAGTTCTTGGTGTGTTTTTCATGCATTTGGACCCAAAAGAAGCTCATTGGGATGTAGTTGTGTTTCTAAGCTTCATTTTAGCTTATATGCGTGATTTCGCTTTTAAGGCTCAAATACAGCTATCTTTTGAAAGCAACACGTTAGAAACTTCTTGGTGTGTTTTTCATGCATTTGGACCCAAAAGAAGCTCATTGGGATGTAGTTGTGTTTCTAAGCTTCATATTAGCTTATTTGCGTGATTTCGCTTTTAAGGCTCAAATACAGCTATCTTTTGAAAGCAACACGTTAGAAACTTCTTGGTGTGTTTTTCATGCATTTGGACCCAAAAGAAGCTCATTGGGATGTAGTTGTGTTTCTAAGCTTCATATTAGCTTATTTGCGTGATTTCGCTTTTAAGGCTCAAATACAGCTATATTTTGAAAGCAACACGTTAGAAACTTCTTGGTGTGTTTCTCATGCATTTGGACCCAAAAGAAGCTCATTCGGATGCAGTTGTGTTTCTAAGCTTCATTTTAGCTTATATGCGTGATTTCGCTTTTAAGGCTCAAATACAGCTATCTTATGAAAGCAACACGTTAGAAACTTCTTGGTGTGTTTTTCATGCATTTGGACCCAAAAGAAGCTCATTCGGATGCAGTTGTGTTTCTAAGCTTCATTTTAGCTTATATGCGTGATTTCACTTTTAAGGCTCAAATACAGCTATCTAATGAAAGCAACACGTTAGAAACTTCTTGGTGTGTTTTTCATGCATTTGGACCGAAAAGAAGCAAATTGGGATGTAGTTGTGTTTCTAAGCTTCATTTTAGCTTATTTGCGTGATTTTGCTTTTAAGGCTCAAATACAGCTATCTTATGAAAGCAACACGTTAGAAACTTCTTGGTTTGTTTTTCATGCATTTGGACCGAAAAGAAGCAAATTGGGATGTAGTTGTGTTTCTAAGCTTCATTTTAGCTTATATGCGTGATTTCGCTTTTAAGGCTAAAATACAGCTATCTTATGAAAGCAACACGTTAGAAACTTCTTGGTGTGTTTTTCATGCATTTGGACCGAAAAGAAGCAAATTGGGATGTAGTTGTGTTTCTAAGCTTCATTTTAGCTTATTTGCGTGATTTCGCTTTTAAGGCTCAAATACAGCTATCTTTTGAAAGCAACACGTTAGAAACTTCTTGGTGTGTTTTTCATGCATTTGGACCCAAAAGAAGCTCATTGGGATGTAGTTGTGTTTCTAAGCTTCATTTTAGCTTATTTGCGTGATTTCGCTTTTAAGGCTCAAATACAGCTATCTTTTGAAAGCAACACGTTAGAAACTTCTTGGTGTGTTTTTCATGCATTTGGAGCCAAAAGAAGCTCATTGGGATGTAGTTGTGTTTCTAAGCTTCATTTTAGCTTATTTGCGTGATTTCTCTTTTAAGGCGCAAATACAGCTATCTTTTGAAAGCAACACGTTAGAAACTTCTTGGTGTGTTTTTCATGCATTTGGAGCCAAAAGAAGCTCATTGGGATGTAGTTGTGTTTCTAAGCTTCATTTTAGCTTATTTGCGTGATTTCGCTTTTAAGGCTCAAATACAGCTATCTTTTGAAAGCAACACGTTAGAAACTTTTTGGTGTGTTTTTCATGCATTTGGACCCAAAAGAAGCTCATTGGGATGTAGTTGTGTTTCTCAGCTTCATTTTAGCTTATTTGCGTGATTTTGCTTTTAAGGCTCAAATACAGCTATCTTTTGAAAGCAACACGTTAGAAACTTCTTGGTGTGTTTTTCATGCATTTGGACCCAAAATAAGCTCATTCGGATGCAGTTGTGTTTCTAAGCTTCATTTTAGCTTATTTTTGTGATTTCGCTTTTAAGGCTCAAATACAGCTATCTTTTGAAAGCAAAACGTTAGAAACTTCTGGAGTGTTTTTCATGCATTTGGACCCAAAATAAGCTCATTGGGATGTAGTTGTGTTTCTAAGCTTCATATTAGCTTATTTGCGTGATTTCGCTTTTAAGGCTCAAATACAGCTATCTTTTGAAAGCAACACGTTAGAAACTTCTTGGTGTGTTTTTCATGCATTTGGACCCAAAATAAGCTCATTGGGATGCAGTTGTTTTTCTAAGCTTCATTTTAGCTTATATACGTGATTTCGCTTTTAAGGCTCAAATACAGCTATCTTTTGAAAGCAACACGTAGAAACTTCTTGGTGTGTTTTTCATGCATTTGGACGCAAAAGAAGCTCATTGGGATGTAGTTGTGTTTCTAAGCTTCATTTTAGCTTATTTGCGTGATTTCGCTTTTAAGGCTCAAATACAGCTATCTTTTGAAAGCAACACGTTAGAAACTTCTTGGTGTGTTTTTCATGCATTTGGACCCAAAAGAAGCTCATTGGGATGTAGTTGTGTTTCTAAGCTTCATTTAAGCTTATATGCGTGATTTCGCTTTTAAGGCTCAAATACAGTTATCTTTTGAAAGCAACACGTTAGAAACTTCTTGGTGTGTTTTTCATGCATTTGGACCCAAAAGAAGCTCATTGGGATGTAGTTGTGTTTCTAAGCTTCATTTTAGCTTATTTGCGTGATTTCGCTTTTAAGGCTCAAATACAGCTATCTTTTGAAAGCAACACGTTAGAAACTTCTTGGTGTGTTTTTCATGCATTTGGACCCAAAAGAAGCTCATTGGGATGTAGTTGTGTTTCTAAGCTTCATTTTAGCTTATTTGCGTGATTTCGCTTTTAAGGCTCAAATACAGCTATCTTTTGAAAGCAACACGTTAGAAACTTCTTGGTTTGTTTTTCATGCATTTGGACCCAAAAGAAGCTCATTGGGATGTAGTTGTGTTTCTAAGCTTCATTTTAGCTTATTTGCGTGATTTCGGTTTTAAGGCTCAAATACAGCTATCTTTTGAAAGCAACACGTTAGAAACTTCTTGGTGTGTTTTTCATGCATTTGGACCCAAAAGAAGCTCATTGGGATGTAGTTGTGTTTCTAAGCTTCATTTTAGCTTATATGCGTGATTTCGCTTTTAAGGCTCAAATACAGCTATCTTTTGAAAGCAACACGTTAGAAACTTCTTGGTGTGTTTTTCATGCATTTGGACCCAAAAGAAGCTCAATTGGGATGTAGTTGTGTTTCTCAGCTTCATTTTAGCTTATTTGCGTGATTTTTCTTTTAAGGCTCAAATACAGCTATCTTTTGAAAGCAACACGTTAGAAACTTCTTGGTGTGTTTTTCATGCATTTAGACCCAAAAGAAGCTCATTCGGATGCAGTTGTGTTTCTAAGCTTCATTTTAGCTTATTTGCGTGATTTTGCTTTTAAGGCTCAAATACAGCTATCTTTTGAAAGCAACACGTTAGAAACTTCTTGGTGTGTTTTTCATGCATTTGGACCCAAAAGAAGCTCATTGGGATGTAGTTGTGTTTCTAAGCTTCATTTTAGCTTATTTGCGTGATTTCGCTTTTAAGGCTAAAATCTTTTGAAAGCAACACTTTAGAAACTTCTTCGTGTGTTTTTCATGCATTTGGACCCAAAAGAAGCTCATTGGGATGTAGTTGTGTTTCTAAGCTTCATTTTAGCTTATTTGCGTGATTTCGCTTTTAAGGCTCAAATACAGCTATCTTTTGAAAGCAACACGTTAGAAACTTCTTGGTGTGTTTTTCATGCATTTGGACCCAAAAGAAGCTCATTCGGATGCAGTTGTGTTTCTAAGCTTCATTTTAGCTTATATGCGTGATTTCGCTTTTAAGGCTCAAATACAGCTATCTTATGAAAGCAACACGTTAGAAACTTCTTGGTGTGTTTTTCATGCATTTGGACCCAAAAGAAGCTCATTCGGATGCAGTTGTGTTTCTAAGCTTCATTTTAGCTTATATGCGTGATTTCGCTTTAAGGCTCAAATACAGCTATCTAATGAAAGCAACACGTTAGAAACTTCTTGGTTTGTTTTTCATGCATTTGGACCGAAAAGAAGCAAATTGGGATGTAGTTGTGTTTCTAAGCTTCATTTTAGCTTATATGCGTGATTTCGCTTTTAAGGCTCAAATACAGCTATCTTATGAAAGCAACACGTTAGAAACTTCTTGGTGTGTTTTTCATGCATTTGGACCGAAAAGAAGCAAATTGGGATGTAGTTGTGTTTCTAAGCTTCATTTTAGCTTATATGCGTGATTTCGCTTTTAAGGCTCAAATACAGCTATCTTTTGAAAGCAAAACGTTAGAAACTTCTTGGAGTGTTTTTCATGCATTTGGATCGAAAAGAAGCTCATTGGGATGTAGTTGTGTTTCTAAGCTTCATTTTAGCTTATTTGCGTGATTTCGCTTTTAAGGCTCAAATACAGCTATCTTTTGAAAGCAACACGTTAGAAACTTCTTGGTGTGTTTTTCATGCATTTGGACCCAAAAGAAGCTCATTGGGATGTAGTTGTGTTTCTAAGCTTCATATTAGCTTATTTGCGTGATTTCGCTTTTAAGGCTCAAATACAGCTATCTTTTGAAAGCAACACGTTAGAAACTTCTTGGTGTGTTTTTCATGCATTTGGACCCAAAAGAAGCTCATTGGGATGTAGTTGTGTTTCTAAGCGTCATATTAGCTTATTTACGTGATTTCGCTTTTAAGGCTCAAATACAGCTATCTTTGGAAAGCAACACGTTAGAAACTTCTTGGTGTGTTTCTCATGCATTTGGACCCAAAAGAAGCTCATTCGGATGCAGTTGTGTTTCTAAGCTTCATTTTAGCTTATATGCGTGATTTCGCTTTTAAGGCTCAAATACAGCTATCTTATGAAAGCAACACGTTAGAAACTTCTTGGTGTGTTTTTCATGCATTTGGACCCCAAAGAAGCTCATTCGGATGCAGTTGTGTTTCTAAGCTTCATTTTAGCTTATAATGCGTGATTTCGCTTTTAAGGCTCAAATACAGCTATCTTATGAAAGCAACACGTTAGAAACTTCTTGGTGTGTTTTTCATGCATTTGGACCGAAAAGAAGCAAATTGGGATGCAGTTGTGTTTCTAAGCTTCATTTTAGCTTATTTGCGTGATTTTGCTTTTAAGGCTCAAATACAGCTATCTTATGAAAGCAACACGTTAGAAACTTCTTGGTTTGTTTTTCATGCATTTGGACCGAAAAGAAGCAAATTGGGATGTAGTTGTGTTTCTAAGCTTCATTTTAGCTTATATGCGTGATTTCGCTTTTAAGGCTCAAATACAGCTATCTTATGAAAGCAACACGTTAGAAACTTCTTGGTGTGTTTTTCATGCATTTGGACCGAAAAGAAGCAAATTGGGATGTAGTTGTGTTTCTAAGCTTCATTTTAGCTTATATGCGTGATTTCGCTTTTAAGGCTCAAATACAGCTATCTTTTGAAAGCAAAACGTTAGAAACTTCTTGGAGTGTTTTTCATGCATTTGGATCGAAAAGAAGCTCATTGGGATGTAGTTGTGTTTCTAAGCTTCATTTTAGCTTATTTGCGTGATTTCGCTTTTAAGGCTCAAATACAGCTATCTTTTGAAAGCAACACGTTAGAAAGTTCTTGGTGTGTTTTTCATGCATTTGGAGCCAAAAGAAGCTCTTTGGGATGTAGTTGTGTTTCTAAGCTTCATATTAGCTTATTTGCGTGATTTCGCTTTTAAGGCTCAAATACAGCTATCTTTTGAAAGCAACACGTTAGAAAGTTCTTGGTGTGTTTTTCATGCATTTGGAGCCAAAAGAAGCTCATTGGGATGTAGTTGTGTTTCTAAGCTTCATATTAGCTTATTTGCGTGATTTCGCTTTTAAGGCTCAAATACAGCTATCTTTTGAAAGCAACACGTTAGAAACTTCTTGGTGTGTTTCTCATGCATTTGGACACAAAAGAAGCTCTTTCGGATCCAGTTGTGTTTCTAAGCTTCATTTTAGCTTATATGCGTGATTTCGCTTTTAAGGCTCAAATACAGCTATCTTTTGAAAGCAACACGTTAGAAACTTCTTGGTGTGTTTTTCATGCATTTGGACCCAAAAGAAGCTCATTGGGATGTAGTTGTGTTTCTAAGCTTCATTTTAGCTTATTTGCGTGATTTCGCTTTTAAGGCTCAAATACAGCTATCTTATGAAAGCAACACGTTAGAAACTTCTTGGTGTGTTTTTCATGCATTTGGACCGAAAAGAAGCAAATTGGGATGTAGTTGTGTTTCTAAGCTTCATTTTAGCTTATTTGCGTGATTTCGCTTTAAGGCTCAAATACAGCTATCTTATGAAAGCAACACGTTAGAAACTTCTTGGTTTGTTTTTCATGCATTTGGACCGAAAAGAAGCAAATTGGGATGTAGTTGTGTTTCTAAGCTTCATTTTAGCTTATATGCGTGATTTCGCTTTTAAGGCTCAAATACAGCTATCTTTTGAAAGCAACACGTTAGAAACTTCTTGGTGTGTTTTTCATGCATTTGGACCGAAAAGAAGCAAATTGGGATGTAGTTGTGTTTCTAAGCTTCATTGTAGCTTATTTGCGTGATTTCGCTTTTAAGGCTCAAATACAGCTATCTTATGAAAGCAACACGTTAGAAACTTCTTGGTGTGTTTTTCATGCATTTGGACCCAAAAGAAGCTCATTTGGATGCAGTTGTGTTTCTAAGCTTCATTTTAGCTTATATGCGTGATTTCGCTTTTAAGGCTCAAATACAGCTATCTTATGAAAGCAACACGTTAGAAACTTCTTGGTTTGTTTTTCATGCATTTGGACCGAAAAGAAGCAAATGGGATGTAGTTGTGTTTCTAAGCTTCATTTTAGCTTATATGCGTGATTTCGCTTTTAAGGCTCAAATACAGCTATCTTATGAAAGCAACACGTTAGAAACTTCTTGGTGTGTTTTTCATGCATTTGGACCGAAAAGAAGCAAATTGGGATGTAGTTGTGTTTCTAAGCTTCATTTTAGCTTATATGCGTGATTTCGCTTTTAAGGCTCAAATACAGCTATCTTTTGAAAGCAAAACGTTAGAAACTTCTTGGAGTGTTTTTCATGCATTTGGATCGAAAAGAAGCTCATTCGGATGCAGTTGTGTTTCTAAGCTTCATTTTAGCTTATTTGCGTGATTTCGCTTTTAAGGCTCAAATACAGCTATCTTTTGAAAGCAACACGTTAGAAAGTTCTTGGTGTGTTTTTCATGCATTTGGAGCCAAAAGAAGCTCATTGGGATGTAGTTGTGTTTCTAAGCTTCATATTAGCTTATTTGCGTGATTTCGCTTTTAAGGCTCAAATACAGCTATCTTTTGAAAGCAACACGTTAGAAACTTCTTGGTGTGTTTTTCATGCATTTGGACCCAAAAGAAGCAAATTGGGATGTAGTTGTGTTTCTAAGCTTCATATTAGCTTATTTGCGTGATTTCGCTTTTAAGGCTCAAATTACAGCTATCTTTTGAAAGCAACACGTTAGAAACTTCTTGGTGTGTTTTTCATGCATTTGGACCCAAAAGAAGCTCATTGGGATGTAGTTGTGTTTCTAAGCTTCATATTAGCTTATTTGCGTGATTTCGCTTTTTAAGGCTCAAATACAGCTATCTTTTGAAAGCAACACGTTAGAAACTTCTTGGTGTGTTTTTCATGCATTTGGACCCAAAATAAGCTCATTGGGATGTAGTTGTGTTTCTAAGCTTCATATTAGCTTATTTGCGTGATTTCGCTTTTAAGGCTCAAATACAGCTATCTTTTGAAAGCAACACGTTAGAAACTTCTTGGTGTGTTTTTCATGCATTTGGACCCAAAAGAAGCTCATTGGGATGTAGTTGTGTTTCTAAGCTTCATATTAGCTTATTTGCGTGATTTCGCTTTTAAGGCTCAAATACAGCTATCTTTTGAAAGCAACACGTTAGAAACTTCTTGGTGTGTTTCTCATGCATTTGGACCCAAAAGAAGCTCATTCGGATGCAGTTGTGTTTCTAAGCTTCATTTTAGCTTATATGCGTGATTTCGCTTTTAAGGCTCAAATACAGCTATCTTTTGAAAGCAACACGTTAGAAACTTCTTGGTGTGTTTTTCATGCATTTGGACCCAAAAGAAGCTCATTGGGATGTAGTTGTGTTTCTAAGCTTCATTTTAGCTTATTTGCGTGATTTCGCTTTTAAGGCTCAAATACAGCTATCTTATGAAAGCAACACGTTAGAAACTTCTTGGTGTGTTTTTCATGCATTTGGACCCAAAAGAAGCTCATTCGGATGCAGTTGTGTTTCTAAGCTTCATTTTAGCTTATATGCGTGATTTCGCTTTTAAGGCTCAAATACAGCTATCTAATGAAAGCAACACGTTAGAAACTTCTTGGTTTGTTTTTCATGCATTTGGACCGAAAAGAAGCAAATTGGGATGTAGTTGTGTTTCTAAGCTTCATTTTAGCTTATATGCGTGATTTCGCTTTTAAGGCTCAAATACAGCTATCTTATGAAAGCAACACGTTAGAAACTTCTTGGTGTGTTTTTCATGCATTTGGACCGAAAAGAAGCAAATTGGGATGTAGTTGTGTTTCTAAGCTTCATTTTAGCTTATATGCGTGATTTCGCTTTTAAGGCTCAAATACAGCTATCTTTTGAAAGCAAAACGTTAGAAACTTCTTGGAGTGTTTTTCATGCATTTGGATCGAAAAGAAGCTCATTGGGATGTAGTTGTGTTTCTAAGCTTCATTTTAGCTTATTTGCGTGATTTCGCTTTTAAGGCTCAAATACAGCTATCTTTTGAAAGCAACACGTTAGAAACTTCTTGGTGTGTTTTTCATGCATTTGGACCCAAAAGAAGCTCATTGGGATGTAGTTGTGTTTCTAAGCTTCATTTAAGCTTATATGCGTGATTTCGCTTTTAAGGCTCAAATACAGCTATCTTATGAAAGCAACACGTTAGAAACTTCTTGGTGTGTTTTTCATGCATTTGCCCAAAAGAAGCTCATTGGGATGTAGTTGTGTTTCTAAGCTTCATATTAGCTTATTTGCGTGATTTCGCTTTTAAGGCTCAAATACAGCTATCTTTTGAAAGCAACACGTTAGAAACTTCTTGGTGTGTTTTTCATGCGTTTTGGACCCAAAAGAAGCTCAATGGGATGTAATTGTGTTTCTAAGCTTCATATTAGCTTATTTGCGTGATTTCGCTTTTAAGGCTCAAATACAGCTATCTTTTTAAAGCAACACGTTAGAAACTTCTTGGTGTGTTTCTCATGCATTTGGACCCAAAAGAAGCTCATTCGGATGCAGTTGTGTTTCTAAGCTTCATTTTAGCTTATATGCGTGATTTCGCTTTTAAGGCTCAAATACAGCTATCTTTTGAAAGCAACACGTTAGAAACTTCTTGGTGTGTTTTTCATGCATTTGGACCGAAAAGAAGCTCATTGGGATGTAGTTGTGTTTCTAAGCTTCATTTTAGCTTATTTGCGTGATTTCGCTTTTAAGGCTCAAATACAGCTATCTTATGAAAGCAACACGTTAGAAACTTCTTGGTGTGTTTTTCATGCATTTGGACCCAAAAGAAGCTCATTCGGATGCAGTTGTGTTTCTAAGCTTCATTTTAGCTTATATGCGTGATTTCGCTTTTAAGGCTCAAATACAGCTATCTTATGAAAGCAACACGTTAGAAACTTCTTGGTGTGTTTTTCATGCATTTGGACTGAAAAGAAGCAAATTGGGATGTAGTTGTGTTTCTAAGCTTCATTTTAGCTTATTTGCGTGATTTTGCTTTTAAGGCTCAAATACAGCTATCTTATGAAAGCAACACGTTAGAAACTTCTTGGTGTGTTTTTCATGCATTTGGACCGAAAAGAAGCAAATTGGGATGCAGTTGTGTTTCTAAGCTTCATTTTAGCTTATTTGCGTGATTTTGCTTTTAAGGCTCAAATACAGCTATCTTATGAAAGCAACACGTTAGAAACTTCTTGGTTTGTTTTTCATGCATTTGGACCGAAAAGAAGCAAATTGGGATGTAGTTGTGTTTCTAAGCTTCATTTTAGCTTATATGCGTGATTTCGCTTTTAAGGCTCAAATACAGCTATCTTATGAAAGCAACACGTTAGAAACTTCTTGGTGTGTTTTTCATGCATTTGGACCGAAAAGAAGCAAATTGGGATGTAGTTGTGTTTCTAAGCTTCATTTTAGCTTATATGCGTGATTTCGCTTTTAAGGCTCAAATACAGCTATCTTTTGAAAGCAAAACGTTAGAAACTTCTTGGAGTGTTTTTCATGCATTTGGATCGAAAAGAAGCTCATTGGGATGTAGTTGTGTTTCTAAGCTTCATTTTAGCTTATTTGCGTGATTTCGCTTTTAAGGCTCAAATACAGCTATCTTTTGAAAGCAACACGTTAGAAAGTTCTTGGTGTGTTTTTCATGCATTTGGAGCCAAAAGAAGCTCATTGGGATGTAGTTGTGTTTCTAAGCTTCATATTAGCTTATTTGCGTGATTTCGCTTTTAAGGCTCAAATACAGCTATCTTTTGAAAGCAACACGTTAGAAACTTCTTGGTGTGTTTCTCATGCATTTGGACCCAAAAGAAGCTCATTCGGATGCAGTTGTGTTTCTAAGCTTCATTTTAGCTTATATGCGTGATTTCGCTTTTAAGGCTCAAATACAGCTATCTAATGAAAGCAACACGTTAGAAACTTCTTGGTTTGTTTTTCATGCATTTGGACCGAAAAGAAGCAAATTGGGATGTAGTTGTGTTTCTAAGCTTCATTTTAGCTTATATGCGTGATTTCGCTTTTAAGGCTCAAATACAGCTATCTTATGAAAGCAACACGTTAGAAACTTCTTGGTGTGTTTTTCATGCATTTGGACCGAAAAGAAGCAAATTGGGATGTAGTTGTGTTTCTAAGCTTCATTTTAGCTTATATGCGTGATTTCGCTTTTAAGGCTCAAATACAGCTATCTTTTGAAAGCAAAACGTTAGAAACTTCTTGGAGTGTTTTTCATGCATTTGGATCGAAAAGAAGCTCATTGGGATGTAGTTGTGTTTCTAAACTTCATTTTAGCTTATTTGCGTGATTTCGCTTTTAAGGCTCAAATACAGCTATCTTTTGAAAGCAACACGTTAGAAACTTCTTGGTGTGTTTTTCATGCATTTGGACCCAAAAGAAGCTCATTGGGATGTAGTTGTGTTTCTAAGCTTCATTTAAGCTTATATGCGTGATTTCGCTTTTAAAGGCTCAAATACAGCTATCTTATGAAAGCAACACGTTAGAAACTTCTTGGTGTGTTTTTCATGCATTTGGACCCAAAAGAAGCTCATTGGGATGTAGTTGTGTTTCTAAGCTTCATATTAGCTTATTTGCGTGATTTCGCTTTTAAGGCTCAAATACAGCTATCTTTTGAAAGCAACACGTTAGAAACTTCTTGGTGTGTTTTTCATGCGTTTGGACCCAAAAGAAGCTCAATGGGATGTAATTGTGTTTCTAAGCTTCATATTAGCTTATTTGCGTGATTTCGCTTTTAAGGCTCAAATACAGCTATCTTTTAAAGCAACACGTTAGAAACTTCTTGGTGTGTTTCTCATGCATTTGGACCCAAAAGAAGCTCATTCGGATGCAGTTGTGTTTCTAAGCTTCATTTTAGCTTATATGCGTGATTTCGCTTTTAAGGCTCAAATACAGCTATCTTTTGAAAGCAACACGTTAGAAACTTCTTGGTGTGTTTTTCATGCATTTGGACCGAAAAGAAGCTCATTGGGATGTAGTTGTGTTTCTAAGCTTCATTTTAGCTTATTTGCGTGATTTCGCTTTTAAGGCTCAAATACAGCTATCTTATGAAAGCAACACGTTAGAAACTTCTTGGTGTGTTTTTCATGCATTTGGACCCAAAAGAAGCTCATTCGGATGCAGTTGTGTTTCTAAGCTTCATTTTAGCTTATATGCGTGATTTCGCTTTTAAGGCTCAAATACAGCTATCTTATGAAAGCAACACGTTAGAAACTTCTTGGTGTGTTTTTCATGCATTTGGACTGAAAAGAAGCAAATTGGGATGTAGTTGTGTTTCTAAGCTTCATTTTAGCTTATTTGCGTGATTTTGCTTTTAAGGCTCAAATACAGCTATCTTATGAAAGCAACACGTTAGAAACTTCTTGGTGTGTTTTTCATGCATTTGGACCGAAAAGAAGCAAATTGGGATGCAGTTGTGTTTCTAAGCTTCATTTTAGCTTATTTGCGTGATTTTGCTTTTAAGGCTCAAATACAGCTATCTTATGAAAGCAACACGTTAGAAACTTCTTGGTTTGTTTTTCATGCATTTGGACCGAAAAGAAGCAAATTGGGATGTAGTTGTGTTTCTAAGCTTCATTTTAGCTTATATGCGTGATTTCGCTTTTAAGGCTCAAATACAGCTATCTTATGAAAGCAACACGTTAGAAACTTCTTGGTGTGTTTTTCATGCATTTGGACCGAAAGAAGCAAATTGGGATGTAGTTGTGTTTCTAAGCTTCATTTTAGCTTATATGCGTGATTTCGCTTTTAAGGCTCAAATACAGCTATCTTTTGAAAGCAAAACGTTAGAAACTTCTTGGAGTGTTTTTCATGCATTTGGATCGAAAAGAAGCTCATTGGGATGTAGTTGTGTTTCTAAGCTTCATTTTAGCTTATTTGCGTGATTTCGCTTTTAAGGCTCAAATACAGCTATCTTTTGAAAGCAACACGTTAGAAAGTTCTTGGTGTGTTTTTCATGCATTTGGAGCCAAAAGAAGCTCATTGGGATGTAGTTGTGTTTCTAAGCTTCATATTAGCTTATTTGCGTGATTTCGCTTTTAAGGCTCAAATACAGCTATCTTTTGAAAGCAACACGTTAGAAACTTCTTGGTGTGTTTCTCATGCATTTGGACCCAAAAGAAGCTCATTCGGATGCAGTTGTGTTTCTAAGCTTCATTTTAGCTTATATGCGTGATTTCGCTTTTAAGGCTCAAATACAGCTATCTTTTGAAAGCAACACGTTAGAAACTTCTTGGTGTGTTTTTTCATGCATTTGGACCCAAAAGAAGCTCATTGGGATGTAGTTGTGTTTCTAAGCTTCATTTTAGCTTATTTGCGTGATTTCGCTTTTAAGGCTCAAATACAGCTATCTTATGAAAGCAACACGTTAGAAACTTCTTGGTGTGTTTTTCATGCATTTGGACCGAAAAGAAGCAAATTGGGATGTAGTTGTGTTTCTAAGCTTCATTTTAGCTTATTTGCGTGATTTTGCTTTTAAGGCTCAAATACAGCTATCTTATGAAAGCAACACGTTAGAAACTTCTTGGTTTGTTTTTCATGCATTTGGACCGAAAAGAAGCATATTGGGATGTAGTTGTGTTTCTAAGCTTCATTTTAGCTTATATGCGTGATTTCGCTTTTAAGGCTCAAATACAGCTATCTTTTGAAAGCAACACGTTAGAAACTTCTTGGTGTGTTTTTCATGCATTTGGACCCAAAAGAAGCTCATTGGGATGTAGTTGTGTTTCTAAGCTTCATTTTAGCTTATTTGCGTGATTTCGCTTTTAAGGCTCAAATACAGCTATCTTATGAAAGCAACACGTTAGAAACTTCTTGGTGTGTTTTTCATGCATTTGGACCCAAAAGAAGCTCATTCGGATGCAGTTGTGTTTCTAAGCTTCATTTTAGCTTATATGCGTGATTTCGCTTTTAAGGCTCAAATACAGCTATCTTTTGAAAGCAACACGTTAGAAACTTCTTGGTGTGTTTTTCATGCATTTGGACCGAAAAGAAGCAAATTGGGATGTAGTTGTGTTTCTAAGCTTCATTGTAGCTTATTTGCGTGATTTCGCTTTTAAGGCTCAAATACAGCTATCTTATGAAAGCAACACGTTAGAAACTTCTTGGTGTGTTTTTCATGCATTTGGACCCAAAAGAAGCTCATTTGGATGCAGTTGTGTTTCTAAGCTTCATTTTAGCTTATATGCGTGATTTCGCTTTTAAGGCTCAAATACAGCTATCTTATGAAAGCAACACGTTAGAAACTTCTTGGTGTGTTTTTCATGCATTTGGACCGAAAAGAAGCAAATTGGGATGTAGTTGTGTT
>JAWWNH010000326.1:0-24297 GCA_034641385.1 Darevskia mixta | reverse complement strand
TGTCTCACTTTACGCTTGTGTACAGTGCACCTGCTGTTTTACCACCCACTCACTCAGTTTGGAGAGGTCCTATCAGAGCTCTTCTCAAACTGTTTTTGTTTTAAACAATTTAGTAGCACCAGGAAACTTGGCCACCTCACTGCTCATCCCTATAGTTTGTGAACAAGTTAAAAAGCAGAGGTCACAACACCAATCCTTTGGGGGTCTCCATTTCCTACATCTCTTTATTTAGAGAATTGTCCATCTATTCCCACTCTTTGCTTCCTGTTTTCCCTGTTTCTTAATGGGTTACTGGTTCACAAAAAAAATCTCACCTTTCATTCTATGACAGCTAAGCTTACTCAGGAGTCCTTGGTGAGGTGCTTAGATTTTCAAAAATATTTTGACAAAGTACACGATTTCAGCTGGGTCAACTTTATGTGCCTGTAGATTCTCTCAGAGAACTCTAAAAGGTTAATGAGACATGGCTTGCCTTTGCAGAAGTCATGCTATTTCTGCTTTCCACTTTTGAAGTCAAATATGAATGTTACTGGCAGTTGTCCATTTACATATGTGAAGTTATGGCTCTATGATCACTGCTGCCAATCAGCCCAGCAATAGTTAACATATTGCACCAGGCCCTGGGCACCACTTAAGGCTCAGTCCAGGGTCACCCCCCACCCTCTGCTTCGCCCTATGGCCAACTGTTCTGGGGTGTGGTCATTTAACTGCCTTACACCATCAGACCACTGGGTGCATCTTGCTCAGTATTGCTACACTGACTGCCAGCAGCTCTCCAGGGTTTCACACAGGCAAAGCAGGTGCCTTGTACAGAGCCCTTCCCTGACCCAGCTCTTCCTTGTATTCCTAAGATATCATGCCAGTTTGTGACAGCACGTTTTGTCACTTCCCAAAGCTCTACTTAAACCCACCAATGCTTCCAAGTGAGAGAGATTGAGAAACAGGGCTTCAGGATTGCTCATTGTCTCATTTGGGAGGCTGAAGATGAAGTCACACTTTGGCAGAGTTACAGGAGAGTCAGGGAGAGTTCCAGCTGGAAAGTAGGAAGGAAAGCAAGGAAAGAGCACGGCATTTATATAACTCCTGAGTGACTTGAATGCTAATCTGGAGGGAGGAAGAAGAAACACCAGAGGAGGCACCATCAAACTTGAAAGAAGAAACGAGCAGAAGGGAATGGGAGGAGATCAGTCCTGGGAGGTCACAGAGCAAGGTTCCAAATCATTCCTCCGACTGATAGATTCAGGCTATGAGAGTCAAGGTTTAGGTAGCCAAAATAACATCACCCTCCCCCCACAAGAAGGAGGTCAAGAGGCTTGGGGCTGCCCCAAAGTTTGGAGAAGTACAGGGGAAAAAAACTCAGTAAAAAAAATACTCAGTAAAAAAACCCCAGTGCAGTCAGAGTGGTGGAAAGAGAAAACCCTAAAAACTGCTGAATAAAGACTGAGTGTGGTCAGTAGTCAAAGGATGGAAAACAAAGTGGGGATGGAAAACAGGGGCATGGCTGACTGGAATGGCTCAGATCCTGATCAAGTAGCACTTCATATGGCAACCTGTGGCCCTCCAGATGTTTATAAAAATATTTACGATTCATAAAATCATAGAATTGTAGAGTTGGAAGGGACCCCCAGGGTCATCCAGTCCCGAATCTCAGCTCAAGCATCCAGGACAGATGGCCATCCAACCTCTGCTTAAAAACCTCCAAGGAAGGAGAGTCCACCACCTCCTGAGGGAGTCCATCCCACTGTTGAACAGCTCTTACCCTTAGTTGCTTCTTCCTAAATATATCAGAGCCATTTACAACAATTGTGCGTAAAGGCATACAATAAAAACCATATCAAAAGGTTAAAATCAGAAATCAGCTAACTATTGTGGAAATATGTATTCCAAGCCTGAAGGAGTAGAAATTTTCAGCGGATATTTAAAAGTTGAAATGGAAGGAATTTGCTGATGTGTTCCACAGGACTGGCTCAGTTTCTTGATGTTTCAAATGAACTTAACCAACTCAGAGAATGACCAGCAGTGCTGCTGCAGATGATCTGTGACTGAGATGAGATATAAATATTCAGGTGGTACCTGATGTACCCTGGACCAAACCTATTCAAGGTTCTGTAAACAGATACAAGGACCTAAAACCTTGTTGGACTCCAACTCCCATCATCCCCATCCAGTGTGGCCAATGATCAGGCATGATGGGACCTGGAGTCTGATAGTATCTGGAGGGAACCATGCTGAAACAGAATGGATATGGGGATCATGGTTAATGCAAACCACTCATCCTTTTACTGTGGATTTAGGCTTTGCAAAGTCTCTAGTAAATGCAGTCCATGAATTAGCCCCAAGGCTTTCCTGATCTCCCCTCCAGCAAAGTCAAGGTGCCAAAAGGCTTCTGTGCATGCAAAGCAGGTTTCTGGATGCAGGCCTCAGCAAAATTGTGCAAGATTGTTCCCAGGCTTCTTAAAAGGCTCTCTCCTGCCCTGGCAAAGCGGCACTCTCAGACTTGGCTTGGGTGCCAAGGGATTTAAAGAGATTTACATACCAAGCATGGAAGGCAGGATGCCCATGCAGAGACCGTGCCTCTCCCCACCCCCCACCCCCGGCCCTGCACCACCAGGAGACTCCAAATGCAATGCTCCCACAGCAACCCAGCCTATGCATGTAACCAAAAGCAGAAACTCCCCTGAACAATCTCTATATTATTTCACTTTTCTCAAACAGCTTTCCAGTAACTGCGTAACATAGGTCACTGTGACTCTTCCCATGGTGCAGATTAAAGGGGATGATGTGCGAGAATACTTGAAGCAAGATATGAACCCACAATTCTCCCTCTCTGTCGTTCATCCCCCTTCTATGGATCCACAGATCCCATGTTCACAGGTGGGAAATCTTGACTACCTTTAAATAAAAAAAATAAAAATTTGACCCACTCTTGAGCCTATGTCGTGGCAATGCCACCTCAGAAATCAGCAGAAGATGTAAGCCTGCCAGAGGCAGGAAGTAGGTAAACCACAAACAGGAGCGGAAAGCAATGATCTCACTTAGCCAGCACTGTGGGTCCCAAAAGGGGCAAGCAGCGGGTGGTAATTGGTGGTGATCTACTGTTTGTCTGCCCTATCTGTTCTAGAGATAGACTGCCCCTGCATGTGGAAGTTCTATTTACCCTTCAACCCTCTGCGGCCCCGTGGAATCCATTTTCCATTGGCCTCAACATGACAGTGGGTGGGGAACAGCAAAGCTGCAATCCAGCAACATCTGGAAGGTTACATGTTCCCCATCGTTGTGCTAGGGTTAACCCCTCTCCCCTTCATTTTACAGGGTCCCTTCCAACTCTACAATACTGTACTATGAATCTATGAAAGAAAGGTTGGCTATAAATGCAAAGATCCATAGAACCATAGAATATTTCTTCCATAGAATCATACAACTGTAGACTTGGAAGGAACCCCAAGGGTCATTTAGTCCAATTCCCTGCAAGGCAGGGATCTCTACACAGTTTCCCATCCAATTTGAAACCACACTGGACGCTGCTATCATAGAAGCCAAGGTGGATGTGGCTTCCAGGTGGTCACCCACCCAGTCCAAGACCAGACCTAGATCCCATCAGCACCAGCTAATGTGGCCAATGATCAGGAACACTGGGAGCTCCAGCCCAGCAACGGCATCTAACCATATCTCTCTCTCTACATCGAAAGCCACCTAAATGGCCTCCATCATGATGCAGGGTAGCGAGATAAACAAAAGGAAATGCTAGCAGATTTGCTTACATTTATGCATGTCTGGTATGTGCCCTACAAGGAAGATACAGTATGAGATTTCCATGGTGCAAAAATGTGGTTAAAGAAGAAAACGATGACTACAAGGAAGTCTCTTTCGCAATCTCTCCACACAGCCTCCCTCCATTTGCAAACTGCACCAGCAAGTATATATATTCTTAATGTTTAACCTGACCCGACCTAAATGTGCCACTTCATTTCCTAAGCTCACATTGCCATTTCACAATAGATCCTTGTTGCCAAATAGCTGGGATACCTCTCTCACTTGCCTCCTTTCCTCTGGGGAGGGCATAAGCAGGAGAGCCCCAAACAATTTAAACAAAAACAAACAAAAACCAGGAGGGTAGGCAGAGAACTCCCACACTGCCCTATGTTTATTTATGGCAGGAATGCACGTGGCATGAGGCATGTTTGGCAACAGTTTCCACTGTGTGGATGACACAAGAGGGCTTCCCTGCTCTAACCTCACCTCATCTTCCCTGACAGCAGGTATTGTGCCTGCCCTGCTGATGGGAACACAGATAGGCCCTAAACGTAACTGGAAATTTGTGATCATATGGAAGGCATCTTGCCTGTCTGGCATGGTGCTCAGCACCCAAAAAGGGGCCAACCCGGATGCCCAGATGGAAGAGGTTCAAGGAAGAGGTTCCCAAGGAGCAAGACCAACTCTGTGAGAAAAGATTAATGCAATCTTGTAGTATTTATAGTATTGAAATGCTACTGTTGTTGTTTATGTTGTTATATTTGCTATTGTGTTGTTGTTGTTGTTGTTGTTGTTGAAAGATATGAAAGGAGCAAGCAGAACCTTGATGAGTGTATAAAAGAGAGTGGGGAGCAGCTATGGATGTGGGGCTAAGCTCATGGATCTCTAGCACAACCCTCACCCCTTTGATGCAGGAAATCTTCTCATACAACAACCCTGAGAGGAGGCCACCCACCCTCTGCTTTAAAACCTCCAGTGCAGGAGAAACCACAGTCTGTTCCACTGTCTGCCACTTCATTCAAAGCCTTTTTCTTGCAACGTGAACCCACTAATCTGGGTTCTTATCCTCTGGAGCAAGAGATAAGAGAGAACAGCATTCCAGATATTTGAAGATGGCTCCTATTGCATTTTTTTTTTAATCAGGCATCTCTCCAAAACAGAAACTACAAAGTGTCCAAGAAGATACCTCATACCAATCCAATAAACCACCATAAAAAAGGAAGGCACAGAAACTGGGAGTATTTCCAGCAAACAGGATGCTTGTTCTAAACATCAGATGCTGCCTTGTACCAGGTTAGACCTTTTGTCCATCCAGCCTCCTCTGACTAGCAGGGTGGTCTTAGGCCTTTCCCATGACCTGGGGTCTTCTGCATGCCAAGCAGATGTTCTATGCCAGCAAAGTCCTTACCCTCCCTGATCTAAACGGATGATCCTTGCATTCTTAAAATGTTTTGGAGCGCTTGAGCTGACTGTTTGCCTTTTTTCTCTTCAGGGAGGGAAGAAAGATTGTGACTATTGCTCCATGCCAGCATTGGGAGGGGGTTAGTTTCTGAGATGGGAGGGTCAGGTGCAAACCCTGGTCCGCTGAAAGATCTTGAAGGAGCTGCTGTGTGATAAACTGGGATTTTTCTCTCACAGGGCGAAGCTGCCCACTAGGCCAGGTGTGAGGAACACCTGAGGCCATTCAGATGTTGCTGGACTACAACTCCCATTATCTCTGACCATTGGCAGTTCTGGCTGATGGGAGATGGAGGCCAACAGTACTGAGTTCCCCAAAAACAGGACATTAAATTTTCCTAGCAGGCTTTGCAACTAAATGAGTTTACCTGTGCCTCCCTCACCAGGAGCCAAAGGCCCTGAAGGTCTTGCAGGGACAGCAAGAAAGTGCATTGTCATCCAGTCCATTAATATTTCTGAGCAGATCCCCCCCAAAAAACTCAAATTGTTGATAATTGGGTGGGTGGACAAGGTCAGGGGGTCCTTAGGTCCACCCAGCAATCCCTGTTTATTCCTTCCACTGTTTCTTAAAAGAACACTCACTCTGAAGTTGTTCTTGTTAATATCTCAGCTTGTTAATATTAACAAGGAGATGTAAAGATGGGTAATATCCAATGATAGATTAATGGGCACATTCAGTGGCACTTTGTTGGAGACAATGCATAACCTTTTACTTCATTTTAACCCCTTCTGCTTTTTAGAAAAAGTGTGCTGTGCAATCTGAAAGATTTGCACCATGGTGGGTCTTTTTTTGGTTTTTTTTTGTTATAGGTAAAGGTAAAAGGACCCCTGACCGTTAGGTCCAGTCGCGGATGACTCTGGGGTTGCGGCGCTCATCTCGCTTTATTGGCCGAGGGAGCCGGCATACAGCTTCCGGGTCATGTGGCCAGCATGACTAAGCCGCTTCTGGCGAACCAGAGCAGCGCATGGAAATGCCATTTACCTTCCCGCCAGAGCGGTACCTATTTATCTACTTGCACTTTGACGTGCTTTCGAACTGCTAGGTTGGCAGGAGCAGGGACCGAGCAATGGGGGCTCACCCCGTCGCAGGGATTCGAACCACCAACCATATGATCGGCAAGCCCTAGGCTCTGTGGTTTAACCCACAGCGCCACCCGTGTCCATGCTGATAAATAAGGTACCAATGCAGAGTTCCTGTCACTGAAGATGATTTGCTCCCTGGACATACCCCAGTTTTAGCACCCAGGAAAGCCATCCATTACCCTCGCCTCCCCCACATACATAACACAAAGTATTTAATTAATACAACAGAGGCATTCAATCCTGTACTCAAATTATTCTGTCACATTCAGAAATATTAGCCTCTGATTTTAGATGGTTGCAGGTTGGGTGTGGTTATTCAACAACAACAACTTTTATTGGTCAGCCAAATACTGGTTATAGCCAAAAAGCAAAAAATGAAGAAAATGAAAGATGTAAGCAAACAATCTCAAAAGATTGTTTCCTCTCCCCATTTAATTATATTTATTGATACTTGTCCGAAGATATACAAAAGTTCATACCCAGTACAAAATATCTTTTTATAATACACTAAAATAAATGTTTATTCTAAAAAGGAATAAAGGCAGGAAGAAGAAGAAGAAGAAGAAGAAGAAAGGGAAAAGGGGAAGAAATACTGTATGAAAAAGACTCCCAGTTCTCTGTCCTGCAGGTAAATATAGTTTTTACTCATTAATTTCCAACCATTCTATCCATTTTTAAAAATCTTAAAATCCAGATATTAAAAGTTCATTTTCTCTTTCATACGAAAAGTCCATAAGAAGTTTCCAGTCCTGAATAAATGTCAGTAAATATTTTTCTCTAATTATACACGTTAACTTTTTCATCTCTGCTAAGTACAAAATCTCAGAAGCATATTAAAACACAGGTGATAAAAAAATTTTTAATAAGCAGAGCATGAGTTTATTCAAGAGTAAGTAGGGTGGCTTATCTCTATGTGGGACAAGAAGCTACAGTTAGAACTGGATATGGAATAACTGATTGGTTCAAAATTGGGAAAGGAGTACGACAAGGCTGTATATTGTCTCCCTGCTTATTTAACTTATATGCAGAATTCATCATGCAAAAGGCTGGACTGGATGAATCCCAAACCGGAATTAAGATTGCCGGAATAATAATAATAATAATAATTTTTTATTTGTACCCCGCCCATCTGGCCGGGTCTCCCCTGCCACTCTGGGCGGCTTCCAACAAATATTAAAATACATCAAAATCACAAGTTAAAAACTTCCCTAAACAGGGCTGCCTTCAGGTATTTTCTGAATGTAGGATAGTTGTTTATCACTTTAACCTCTGCTGGGAGGGCATTCCACAGGGCGGGCGCCACTACCGAGAAGGCCCTCTGCCTGGTTCCCTGTAGCTTTGCTGCTCGCAGTGAGGGAACCGCCAGAAGGCCCTCGGCGCTGGATCTCAGGGTCCGGGCTGAACGGTGGGGGTGGAGACGCTCCTTCAGGTATACAGGACCGAGGCCGTTGCTCAGATATGCTGATGATACAACCTTGATGGCAGAAAGTGAGGAGGAATTAAAGAACCTTTTAATGAGGGTGAAAGAGGAGAGCGCAAAATATGGTCTGAAGCTCAACATCAAAAAAACTAAGATCATGGCCACTGGTCCCATCACATCCTGGCAAATAGAAGGGGAAGAAATGGAGGCAGTGAGAGATTTCACTTTCTTGGGTTCCATGATCACTGCAGATGGTGACAGCAGTCACGAAATTAGAAGACGCCTGCTTCTTGGGAGAAAAGCAATGACAAACCTAGACAGCATCTTAAAAAGCAAAGACATCACCTTGCCAACAAAGGTCCGTATAGTTAAAGCTATGGTTTTCCCAGTAGTAATGTATGGAAGTGAGAGCTGGACCATAAAGAAGGCTGATCGCCGAAGAATTGATGCTTTTGAATTATGGTGCTGGAGGAGACTCTTGAGAGTCCCATGGACTGCAAGAAGATTAAACCTATCCATTCTTAAAGAAATCAGCCCTGAGTGCTCACTAGAAGGACAGATCCTGAAGTTGAGGCTCCAGTACTTTGGCCACCTCATGAGAAGAGAAGCCTCCCTAGAAAAGACCCTGATGTTGGGAAAGATTGAGGGCACAAGGGGAAGGGGACGACAGAAGATGAGATGGTTGGACAGTGTTCTCGAAGCTACTAACATGAGTTTGGCCAAACAGTGAAGGATAGGCGTGCCTGGCGTGCTCTGGTCCATGAGGTCACGAAGAGTCGAACACGACTGAACGACTGAACAACAACAAGTAGGGTGGCACTTTGGATGTGCTCAGAGCTACTGTTACATTTTAGCCATCACTTCACAGCTATGGTGGCTGGTCACCCAGAACATTTGTCCGCCACTTGACTGTTAAAACAACAACCAAATCTCAAAGCGGCTTACAAAAAATATAATATTATAAAATTATTAATAAGAAAAACTAACAACAGCAGTTTAAAACTTTCAGAAAGGCAGAAAGCAGGGAGACCAACAGTAGGTGGCGCCAGAGCCAACAACAGACTGGGCCTTAAAGGACCATCCTTCGTTGCGCTACATGAAGAGAGATTGGATTCAGCCCTGGGGCGGCTCAGGTCTGGATTCCAACGAAAGCTGAGAGTTGCTACCATTGAATTACAGTGCAAAGAGCTGGACCATCCCACTTGTTCACCAGAAAGCTAAACTTTAAACTGCCCAGAAGGAGCCTGCCCTTCCTCCACTACCCGTTCAAGAACAAGATCAATGTCAAGCAGATGCTAAGTCGGTGATCCTCTCTCCCTAGTAACCCATTTCCCTCCCCAACCCCATTAATCCTGCCCGCCTGCAATCAAACCACCTGGAAAACGCATCTAGATCGACTAACCCTTAAACGCAGCGGCAACAGAACGCAAAGCAAGGAGATGTCCCCACGCCTATGAAAGACCAACGCTTTTAACACAGGCGCGTGTTTTTAGGACCCAACCTATTTTTATGGTTGCAAGTTGCTTTAAGTTGTTTTAAATATTAGTTTTAATGATGTAACCCGCCCTGGGACCTTAGTATGAGGTGCGGCTATTAAATTAATAAATAACAATAATGATAACAGAAAATTTGAGCGTTGTCCCTAATGACTCTCCACACACACACACACACACACACACACACGAGATACTTCTCCACAGCTTTTGAACAGAAAGATGAAGATGTTCCTATGGAAACTGCGTAATGCACTGAGCTCTCTCCAACTTTGCATCTTGCATTTCATCTTCTGAACTCTTCAATTGGATAAAACATTTAAGTCGGTTTGCTTTTAACTCAAAAGTTCGGACTGAACTGAAGGTCATTAAATGGGTTTGGAAACTCGAGGCGGGAAGAAGCGCTGCCACCACCCGCAGAAAAGTGGAAGTTAGAAACAACATCCTATCCCATCTCCCTGTTTGAGGAACTGGTCCTCTTACACTGACCGGCAGAAGCTCCGTGCGGCTCCCATTGGAAACGCCAAGGACTGAACGAGGAACTTCCTGCGCGCAAAGCAAGCGCTCTGCGGCTGAGCTGCAGCCCTTCCCCTACTAAAATAAGGTTCCGGTCCTCGTTGTTCTGAATAAAGAGGTGGATCAGAATGGAACCATAGGAAGCCGCCTTATACTGGGGTGAGGCCACTGGTCCGCCTAGCTTAGCGCTGCCAGTGCCAGCTCTGGCTGGCGGAAGCTCTCCAAGGTCTCAGAGGAGGGAGGCTGCCAGCCCTGGTGCGAGATACCCAGGACTGCGCTTGCGACCTGCTGCGCATAAGGCAGATGCTCTGCTGCAAAACGCTGCCCCTAGCCCGCTCAGTTTGCAAAGCTGAGTGCCTCTGCACATGCTCGGCGGTGCTCTTCTGCCTGGAGAAGACAGAGCTGTGACCCGATTCAGGTATCTTCCCACCACCTCCACGACAGCTGCAGCGGAGGCTACGCCGGACGTCTGGATTATGCCGGGCGCTGCGCGCACGCTGCCTACCTTGAAGGTGGGCGGCTCCCGCAGGTCCTTGGCGGGCAGGCAGAGGAGCAGGAGGCCCGCCACGGCCGCCAAGCCCAGCCCGCCCAGAACCACCGCCACCTTCTTGTTTCCGCCGCTGCCCATCTTGCTGCTTCGGCCGCCTGCAAACCGGAGCTGATGCGCCTCGCCTGGGCTCCGCCGCTGCTCCGAAACCTCAGCTCCGCCTCCTTCCTGACCGGGCGGCACAAGGGGCTGGCGCAGCCAAAGAAGGAAGGCGAGGCGGGACCTGACTGGGCAGGTAGGGGAGAGTCTCCTCCTCCTCCTCCTCCTCCTCCTCTTAGCAAAGCTGCCAAGTCAGCTTGGACTGGGCTTCCTGGGAAGTATCAGCGCCCCACGCGTGGGGATGGCAGGTCGGTGGAACCTCTCTGTGCAGGCGCAGGCTACCGCCGATTTATGTGCTAATGTCTCTGTTTCATAAAATTTGTACACCTTTTGACTGTTAAAACAGCAACAACAACACACAAACATCGAAGCAACTTACAAAAAATATAAAACAATAAAATTAACAATAAGGAAAAACTAACAACAGCAATTTAAAACTTTCAGAAAGTTACATTTTCTTAAACATTCTGCTAAAAGCATTCTTGTTTAAACAAGGCTGTCCAGATGTTTTAATCTGTTTTAGTCTATTGTTTATTGCTTTAAACAAGTGTGTTTTTAGCAGGCGCCACAAAGAGTAAGGTGAAAGCATCTAGGAAGTTCTCTGGGTGGTGTTGTGCCCACTGCTATCTTTCAGCCTACCTCACAGGGCTGTTGTGAGGAAGTGAAGAGCCGCCGAGCCCTCCTGGGAGGGAAATTGGGCTATAAATGTCATAAAATTGGCTTTCATCTTTGAGCATCTTTGTGGGCCCCTCTTCCACAACAGAGGCATCTGAAACACCACTGTGGGAATCCCAGGTGCCAAGCAACTCTTTATTTGTTATGTACTTTTTAGTAAAGATGCCCATCATCTGTCTCAAGATCCCAAGGTGGTAGGATACATGTGCAAAAAATACTAAGTCCCATAAAAATGTGACCATTTATTTGTTCTGAAGATGTCTAAACTGTGTAGTCATCCAAAGCATGAATTTCAGGGCAGGGCATATAAAGATCAAGTATTAGCACAATTTTAAAAACAATATACTATACACTAGAGCAGTAGTTCTCAAACTTTTTACCTGGGCCACACTTTCAGAATAAAAGTTTGTTCACACCACACCAATAGATAGATAGTAAAATATTTTCTTGGATAACAAAGGCACATACAGCATCTGCATCTCTGTTTTCAACTTATAGAGTCCTTCCTAGCTTTTGGGAATCCAGCAAAAACTGGAGGACCACAGCCAGCTTGCAAATTCATAGCAGAGGCAAGATTTGAACTCCAAGTTTTGTCTTGATTTATAGCTTGGTCTCATGGCCACGTAGTTGGTATCTTATTCAATTAAAGGAGCAGGGATCTTATTTCCCCACCACTGTGTCTGAAGTAGACTCCTCTCCTTCCTTCCTTCCTTCCTTCCTTGGCAAGTTCTTTTCCTCATTTCTGCCTTGAGAAAACTTGTGTACTAACTAACCTCATTTCTGTGAAGTAACACTGAAGAACCAACATCCCAAGGGCGCATTAAAAAAAGAAAGGAAAAAAGAAAGGAAGGAAGCCTAACATCAAAAACAGCAATGGACTAAGGACTGTAAACAAAAGTTTTTTCTTGAAAAATAGACAGGCTTTGAAATTGTCAAAGCATAAAGAACATTCCAAGCACATGGACACTTCTTCAAATTTGTGTATTTCATAGGGCTTGCTGATCAGAAGGTCGGCGGTTCAAATCCCTGCGACGGGGTGAGCTCCCGTTGCTCGGTCCCAGCTCCTGCCCACCTAGCAGTTCGAAAGCACGCCAAAGTGCAAGTAGATAAATAGGAACCACTCTGGCGGGAAGGTAAACGGCATTTCCGTGCGCTGCTCTGGTTCACCAGAAGCAGCTTTGTCATGCTGGCCACATGACCCAGAAGCTGTATGCCGGCTCTCGGCCAATAAAGCGAGATGAGCGCCGCAACCCCAGAGTCGGACACGACTGGACCTAATGGTCAGGGGTCCCTTGACCTTTACCTTTATATCTCACCTTTCCAACTGACATCAACCACACAAATACAGCCACAAAGCAATAGTTTTTAAAAATGAGAGTCGCTGTCACAGTGTCAGTTAAAGCCCAGTTTAACAGCAGAGCCAGCAACAGTACTGCCTAGATCCCAAAGGTCTGAGCAGCTTTCATTTTTTTTTTTTTTTAAATAATTTTTATTAGGTTTTCCAAATTTTTGTCCAGCCCTGATTCAGGCCAGATCACATACAATTTATACAATCTCTGATGACTTCCTCACGCCCCCCCTCATTGTTTTCATTTATCATAATATACATTCTTTCCAGGTTTCTAATTCCACATCATTAACATTTCCATAATTTCTTAATTTCAAATCGTTTACCAACCACTCACATCTTTAACATTCTTATCTTTTACTTTAATCAGATCCCTATTCCCCCCCCAGTCCCCGGTGCAGACTATTTCATTATCAAAATTGCTTATCATTTATAATATCTATCAATCTTATATCATTGTTTTCCAAAAATCATACTGTAATCATTTCCTGCCATATCCAAGTTCAAAAACCAGTAGGCCACGAAACAGTTACTTCATATAAATGTTCATCCTATTCCTGCAGGATCCAACTTTGGAACCCATTGTCTTTGCTGCAGAGTAGCATCCAAAACGATAACCATTGATGTCTTCGATCTTTCATTCCATGCTTGGTCCAGATTGTCTCGACTTCCTCTCTGCTGCTTGACGTTGACGTTGAGCTGTAGTTTGTTGACTATTCTCTTAATGTTTCTCTTTTTCCTAATGATGACGACAGCTCTTGACTTATGGTGGATAATTCTTTTGCAGCTGATTCTCTTCTGAGTAGACTTTTTCTGTTTATGCTCAACAAGTACACTGTTCGCAGGGTTTGATTGCAAATCCTGGCCAATCAGACCATTGTTTATGCTTTGCTTTATCTCTGTCACAAAGCTGTTCCCAGCAGCAGCCAGTTCAGCTCTCAGTTCTTTCACTCCAGCATTGTAATCCTTTCTGAGTTCTTTCAGTTTCTCCAACAATGTTGACAAATCCACATCCTGTTTCACCGCCATTTTTAGCAAACAGTTTTTTTCTAACTTTTCCAAACTTTTTCAAACTTTATAAAAGTTCCAAAATTCCAAAATAATCCTCTTGCTCACACAAATTAAATTGACTTCATCTGCCCCTAGGACCGGGGGAGGCGCAGGGGTTAAATCTCCGAAACAAAGTGTCAAATTCCAAGCATAACTTCTCAAGCTTCTCAAGCTGTGCAACAATGCCCTGTCGTTGTTACACAATGGCAAGGGACGGACCTCCGTATTTTCGCCCTCAAGCCAGTCCGAATTGATTCAAAATTAAAGCTTTTTCTTGCAGGTTACTTACAGTTCCTAATTGAAGAATTGGGAGGAATCGGCGCGCTCGGCTGCGGCGATCTTGCAGCTTCGCCAGACGGGGCTGTAAACGGACCCTGGAGCTCCGCCGCCCGATCGTCCGGGAGCTCCGCTAAGAGCTCCCTGGGACCGGGATCGGCGTCCGAGCTCTTGCGGGTCCTCCAGACCCCGGGACGCCCTTCCCGGGGGTTTTGGGGGTCGCGGCGCTGGCGCGAGCACCCCTTTGCCCGGTCTGGCGGGGGAATGTCAAGAGCGACATGTCCCCCCGACCGCCATCTCCGGCACGCCAACCGGAAGTCCGAGCAGCTTTCATTTTGCACCTTTCCAGCCTTTGCTTGGGGCGATTTCCCTCATCTCACAATTCTTCTATGCCAGCGTTTTTCAACCTTTTTGGCCAGTTAGGTCACCCCTTGCCTGCAGAACTGGCAGCCTCTCACCCTTTTTTGAACACCCTCCCTTGTGGAGTGTTCCCTCAGCCTCCTCTCCCCTCTCCTTGGGAGCCCTCTGGGAAGCTGCAGCTGCCACCCCTGGTCTCTGAGCTACCCCCCCCCCAAGAGAAATGCCTCCTCGCAGAGGGCATCAGAGGGAGGGAAGGAAAGAGGGACAGAGGCCAGTGCTGCCCTTGATACCCCAAGGTGCCATGGCACACTGGTTGAAAACCACTGGTCTATGCTAATCTGCTGCAAACCAACATGAAAAACTCATTTTCACCTCATTCACTTGCCTATCAGCTTCTCTGGCACTCACTGCTCCTGCTCTGAAAAAAGTCATGGAGCAACTGACCCCTGAGTCCTCCTCTAACACAGCACTATTTTGAAACATCCATGATGGGCAAAAGATTTCTGCATTGCAGGGGGTTAGACTAGATGACCCTCTTGGTCCCTTCCAACTCTATCACTCTATGATTCTAAGTGAGGTTTGACCTTCAGCCGCAGAGTATTGGGGAGGAGAGCCTGGCACTGCCAGGACTCTCCTCCTTCTAAAACTGGCTTCTGCTGAGGTTCATTGCCATTTGTTTCTGCGGTGCAGGAGGTGGTTGTGGAGGGTCCTGCAGCAGCACAAAAAGAGCCCAGGCATGTGGCTAGAGTGGGTCCCAAGTTGCTGGATTTAGTGGAGGCTCAGGGACGCAGGTGGCGCTGTGGTCTAAACCACAGAGCCTAGGGCTTGCAGATCAGAAGGTTGGCAGTTCAAATCCCCACAACAGGATGAGCTCCCGTTGCTCGGTCCCTGCTCCTGCCAACCTAGCAGTTCAAAAGCATGCAGTGCAAGTAGATAAATAGGTACCACTCTGTCGGGAAGGTAAATGGCGGTTCCATGCACTGCTCTAGTTCACCAGAAGCGGCTTAGTCATGCTGGCCACATGACCCGGAAAAACTGTCTGCGGACAAATGCCGGCTCCCTCGGCCTATAGAGCGAGATGAGCACGCAACCCCAGAGTCGTCCACGACTGGACCTAACGGTCAGGGGTCCCTTTACCTTTACCCAGGGACACAGGGCATCCTTTATGGTGGTTGGTTTGGTTGGGCAGGGTCCAGTTTTTCTTCTGCAGATGCTCCTTCCAATTTAGGAAAATGGAACTGGTGGTAACTAACTAATAAGCGAGTGTTCTTAAGGGGGGGGGGAATAGAGAGAGAGAGAAAGAGAGAGAGGATCATGATTTCATACCTGTTTAGTCTGAGTCTATTTCACTTGAAAGCAAGGAGGGACATGGTCAAGGACACCTCTTGGCCTATGAGCTGATATAGCTGAGACAGTGACTTTGATTACTCTCCCTCAGCATAATAGGGTCCTTGTTTTGTAACCTTGCTTTGTCTAACCACAATGTCTATGGTACATACAGTTTTAGTCGCTACATTTGACACGTACCTGTGGTTTATCTGTTTTGGTTTCATGTCTGTATCCCTTTGGCGATGATCTATAATTGCACATGGACTATGTATCTTGTCGCAAGATCCTGTTCTGCACACCATGCAGAATTAAAAAAAAGTATTTTTTATAATTTAAAAATATCTTTTAAAAAAACTATGAAGCCCCCCTCCATATGTGGGCAGAATGTGTTTTGCTATTTGGACAAATCCAGCTGCTGGATAAGAAAAGCATTTATTGAGAATTCTTCCTGACAGCTCTTTACCTCCTTTGGCAGACCGCATCATGACTGGCCTTGATTCCTCTTGCATGCAGAGAGATAAGGAAGGGTCTTCCAGACAGTTCCTTCTGAGCCAGGCTCCATTACCCAGAATTCAGGGGGAAAGCCAGCCAGGTCATTTCTCCCCAATGAGTTTCAAGCTGCTTTTTTTATATTGCAGGACACATCATAAGGGGAGGCAGAGAAGTGATTCCTCACTTGCTGCACATTACCTAATTTCTTTCCCCATGCTGAACTGCTATTCAATGAAGCTGCCCTATGCACCTGTGTTGCCATCTGTACATGCACAATGGATGCTCAGATGTACACACACACACACACACACACACACACACACACACACACTTTAACTGTGGTCTCCACTCACAAACTGGGTGGAAGTTGGTTTGAAGGAAAAGAAACTAATACACACACGGGGGTGTGGGGTGGGTGTGGAAGGGGAGTCTGTCTGGATGACACACATTTCCAAATCTGTATCTGAAGAAGTGTGCATGCACACGAAAGCTCATACCAAGAACAAACTTAGTTGGTCTCTAAGGTGCTACTGGAAGGAATTTTTTTTTTTTATTTTGTATTTCCAAATGTGTGATCCTGTGTATGAGAGGCAAGAATCTATAGGAGGAAGGTTGCTAAAACAATGAGGCCAGTTCCTTCATCAAGGTGATGGCCTTAAAAGCTCAAATAAGTACCCATCATTTACATCTTAAAAGAGTGAGCTCTGTTGCCAGAGCCTTTCTCAACTCACCTGGCAGGATGCCAAGTCATCTTAGGATGGAGAACATTCCTGCATTGTAGGGGGTTAGACGGCTCAGGACCGCAATACCTCAAGGACCACCTCTTTCCATGTGAGCCTACCTGGTCATCTGCAGAGGCCCTCCTTCATGTGCCACCTCCACAAGGGGTCCGGAGGGTGGCAACATGAGAACGGGCCTTCTCTGCAGTGGTTCCCCAAGTGAAGATCATGGGGCTTGTTAGGTCTGGGAGAAGGTTTGTAGTCACTCAGGGCAGGTGAAGACCACATACTTTGCCAAGTAGGGAGGAACAGCTGCTCAGCTGGAGCAAACTCAGGTGCAGCCATCAAGATTGGGAAGGATAAAAGGGAAGCAAGACATCAGCGGGGCCAACTTGAATAAAATATTGGGGGGCGGCAATCAATCACATGATCAATCACATGATTTGGTGCACACACACCATTTGAATGGCAATGCCCATCAACTTGAGGGGGGCACTCAAATATTTTATTGGGGGGCCAAAGACCCCTCGGCCCCTAGGAGTTGGCTCCTTTGCAAGGCAGAGACTTAACTTTCTCTGTTGATGGATCACAACTTGGCTGCTTTGGGAACTCTACTGACTTTGGGACTGACTCCAGGTGTTTCAACCCTGGATCTTCTGCAAAGGTGGGAACCTGACCTTATGGATTGACTTTGGACCTTACTCATTGTATTGGGCCTGGACCATTATTTGACCATTTGAACAGTCTGACTACTCTCTGGATATATTGAGGTTCAGGACAGGGCCTTTCCCCCCCTTTCTACACCTTTTTGCAGTTTAAATTGCTTTATTTAATTATTTCCTGGTGCTGCACATATATATGGTTGTGCATGAGATGAATGTATAAGTGGAGAGGTGCCTGTACATAGTGTGAGTTACAGGTAGGTAGCTGTGTTGGTCAGCCATAGTCGAAACAAAATATAAAAAAATCCTTCCAGTAGCACCTTAGAGACCGACTAAGTTGGTATGAGCTTTCGTGTGCATGCACACTTCTTCAGATACCAATACCTGAAGCAGTGTGCATGCACACAAAAGCTCATACCAATAAAAAACTTAGTTGGTCTCTAAGGTGCTACTGGAAGGAATTTTATTTTAATTTTGTACATAGTGTGGTTCATGCTGGACTGTACACACAGGTTAACTATTAAAGATCTGTTTAACATCTTTGCAACGGATTTTTGGACACATTCAAACCATACATTTAAAGTGCTATGATAACACTTTAAACAGGCATGGCTTCACCAAAGAATTCTGGGAGCCGTAGTTTAAGGGTGCTCAGGAGATCCCACTATTCCCCTCTCAGAGCTACAATTCCCAGAGTCCCCTGGGAAGAGGGACTGATTGTTAAAGCACTCTGGGAACTGTTGCTCTGGGAGGAGAATGTGGGAGGGATCTCCTAATAACTCTCAGCAGCCTTAGCAAACTACAGCTTCCATAATTATTTTGGGGAAGCCATGACTGCTAAAGTGGTATTGTAGTGCTTTAAATGCATGGTGTGAATGTGGCCTTTTATTTGTATTTCTGAAGCATTTCAGCTGGAACAAATGACGCATGCCCAAGGGAATATCAAGGAGTCCGCCATCACCCCCCAAAACAAGGACAGAGAACAGAAAAGGCTTTGTCACACTAAATAACCCTCCCTGTGTGTGTGGGGGGGGGGGGTGGATAACAGACTCACTAATTATAGCCATTTCCTCCTAGCATCTTCCTTTGTTTTATTCCTCTTCCACAATTAGCCTGACAAACACATGGCCTTGCAATTCATTGAAAGTGGCCTTCGTGGAAATAATTTGCTAGAGGAAGAACGAGGAATCCTCTGCCCCCCCCCCACCAAATTGTACAGGCTGCCCTTCGGTTGGCATTTTAAAAGGTCCCAGAAGGCCAGTCCGTTGGGGCTGGAAGATGACAGTTCTTAATGTCCCAACCACACAAAACAGAGAAGGGGACGTCTGGCAAAGTGTGCCCAGCGGCAAAGATGGCAGAAACTGAGAAATATTTGTTTGAAGAAGATCAAAAGGCTTTTCACTCACCACCTCCTGCCATCACCATACGAGCACAGAACAAAATGTCCACTAGACAGAACCACTGGTACTCTGCTCTCACATACTGTTCCCAATGGGTCTTCACCAGAAGCTTCCAAGAAACCCAGAAGATGGGCTCACTGGAGTCTTTCCCAAACATTTGAACCAATCACTTCCATTAACGTCATACAGCTGTGCTGGCTGGTGAACATGGTGGTCTGGAACATCTGGAGGGCAGCCCAAGTTGGGGAAGGCTGGCTTAATGGTATGTCCCCAGAATCTGACACTCTGGGATCACCCACACTTCTGCTTCACTCAGCGCCCCCCCCCAAAAAACCTGTAACACTGATGATTTAGCAAATGCTCTGATTCAGCGCTTAATAGCAGGTTTTTTGGGGGGAAACAGTGAGGCAAATGCAAAACTGCTCAAACTTGTGCTTAGAAAGCGTGGAACAAGTGGAAAGTCTCTTGGGCCCGTGGTTTCTAGGCTTAGGCCAAGCAGTAGTGGATGAGCCCTCAGAGGCAGGCAGCTTTTGAATGTGGATGCTCAGCTCCTCCCATCTGCTTTCCTCTTTCACGCTCTTTTCTACACTTGAAGAAGAAGAAGAAAAGTTTGGATTTGATATCCCACTTTATCGCTACCCTAAGGAGTCTCCAAGCGGCTCACATTCTCCTTTCCCTTCCTGCCCCACAACAAACACTCTGTGAGGTGAGTGGGGCTGAGAGACTTCAAAGAAGTGTGACTAGCCCAAGGTCACCCAGCAGCTGCATGTGGAGGAGCAGAGACGCGAACCCGGTTCACCAGATTACAAGTCTACCACTCTTAACCACTACACCACACTGGCTCTCTTGAGGTTTGGCCCCATGTGTTTCCGCTGACTGAAGTTCAGCATGTGACTATCACGTGACAGTATGTGCCAATATGGACCTTTTAAGTTGTTTACTGCTGTAGATCAGTGCTTCCTGAACATTTTCTGATCACCACCCCCTGATTCCACAAACTCATCTTCAGTGCCAGCTACCCTACAAAAGATACCGGTACAAACAACAAAACAGCAATAATTAATAGCACATTTATTCAAAATCCAATTAAAACTAACAAAATTCAACAAAATTGATTAACTTTATACAGTGATACCAGCTTTTAAAGGACCCAGGTGGCGCTGTGGGTTAAACCACAGAGCCTAGGCTTGCTGATCAGAAGGTCAGCGGTTCGAATCCCTGCGACGGGGTGAGCTCCCATTGCTCGGTCCCAGCTCCTGCCCACCTAGCAGTTCGAAAGCACGTCAAAGTGCAAGTAGATAAATAGGAACCACTCTGGTGGGAAGGTGTTTCTGTGTGCTGCTCTGGTTCGCCAGAAGCGTCTTAGTCATGCTGGCCACATGACCCGGAAGCTGTACGCCAGCTCTCGGCCTATAGAGCGAGATGAGCGCCGCAACCCCAGAGTCGGACACGACTGGACCGAATGGTCAGGGGTCCCTTTACCTTTACCTTTACCAGCTTTTAAAAGTCTGATTGATAGTCCTTTGGGGTCCTTTCCAACTCTACATCCAGCACCCTTTGCCCCCTACTTGCCTCTTAGCATCCCCCTAGTAATTCCACTGTCCCGTCCCCCCGAGGTGTAGATCATGGCATCCATACAGCTGCATAACGTGTGTGTGTGTGTTTGTGTATGTACACACACACACTTCAGGCACCAGGCCCATTGGCAGACCAACTGTGCCCTTCAAACTTTGGCAATGGTGATGGATGCTTTTTGCAGCATTTGAGGGTTTTTGGTTTAGACTTTAGAGAAAAGGAGAGGAAGAGAGGAGGTGATAGATGGGTATCAAGTTATGCAAGGTTCAAGGAGAAGGGAGTTTTTGTCCTGCATTGTTTTGGAACTCCATGGAGACATCTGGGGAAGATGAATGCCGGGAGATTCAGTACAAACAAAATTAAGCAGATTACAGAACCATAGGAATTTTAGATTTGGAAGCAGCCTAAAGGAAAGGGTCATCTAGTAAAAACCCCTGCTTTGCAGGAATGACTGCTAAAGAATGTCCAACTAAGTTCTTCTCAATGAAATTAATGAACCCAAGTTCATGGACATTAACTTCAATGGGTTAAGTAGGACCAACATTGGATACAACCCAAAGCACTTCTTCATGCACTTCACATATTTAAGCTATGGAATTTGTTCCCATTAGATGTAGAGATGGCCACCATCTTGGATGGAGCAGACCCTCCAAGTATCCCTATTTTCCAGGGACGTCCCTGATCTAGAGAAGCTGTCCCAGTTTCTGATTCAATCCTGGAATGTCCCACTTTTCCTTAGGATGTCCCTATTTTCATTGGAGAAATGTTGGAGGGTATGGAGTTATCTGACCCCTGAACCATCTGAAGGCAATCCTGTATAGGGAAGGTTTTTTTTTTTTTAATGTTTAATGTTTTATTATGTTTTTATATATGTTGAAAGCTGCCCAGAGTGGCTGGGGCAACCCAGTAAGATGTGCAGGGTATAAACAGTAAAATTATCATTATGGAATGGGACGTCCCTATTTTCATCAGAGAAATGTTGGAGGCTATGGATGGAGAATCCATGATCACTGCAAATGGTGACAGCAGTCACGAAATTAAAAGACACCTGCTTCTTGGGAGAAAAGCGATGACAAACCTAGACAGCATCTTAAAAAACAGAGACATCACCTTGCCGACAAAGGTCCGTATAGTTCAGTGATGGCTAACCTTGACACGCCAGATGTTTTGGGACTACAACTCCCATCATCCCTGACCACTGATCCTGTTAGCTAGGGATGATGGGAGTTGTAGTTCCAAAACATCTGGAGTGTCAAGGTTAGCCATCACTGGTATAGTTAAAACTATGGTTTTCCCAGTGGTCCAGTGAGAGCTGGACCATAAAGAATGCTGATTGCCGAAGAATTGATGCTTTTGAATTATGGTGCTGGAGGAGACTCTTGAGAGTCCCATGGACTGCAAGAAGATCAAACCTATCCATTCTGAAGGAAATCAGCCCTGAGTGCTCACTGGAAGGACAGATCCTGAAGCTGAGGCTCCAATACTTTGACCACCTCGTGAGAAGAGAAGACTCCCTGGAAAAGACCCTGATGTTGGGAAAGATGGAGGGCACAAGGAGAAGGGGATGACAGAGAACGAGATGGTTCGACAGTGTTCTCGAAGCGACCAACATGAGTCTGACCAAACTGCGGGAGGCAGTGGAATACAGGAGTGCCTGGCGTGCTCTGGTCCATGCGGTCACGAAGAGTCGGACACAACTAAGCCACTAAACAAACAAACATGGATGGAGGAGGAGGAGGAGGAGGAGGCTATCAGTGGCCACTAGCAATGATAACTATGTTCTACATCCACTGTTAGAGACTGTAGGCTTCCAAATACTAGCTGTTGGGAATCACAAGTGGAGAGACAGCTGTTGTGCTCAGGTCCTGCTTGCAGGCTTTTCATTGGGTCACCTTGTTGGCCACAGTAAGAACAGGAGGCTAGACCAGATAGGCCTTTGGCCTGATCCAGCTGCAGAGTTCTTCTGATATTCTTTAACAACTAGCAAAATGTGTTCCCTGATGCCAGGACTTTAGCTGATTTATCCTCATAGCAAACATATGAAAAGATTGCAGCGCTAACTAAAACAAATGAAACAATTTAAAACACAAATTGTCCTTGTTGCTTTTGCAAACAAGATTAGACACGCCAGACACTACGGTATATACACAGAGGTTCAGCTGTGGCATACCCTATTTTCCTGGAAGGACAAAATGATCCAAGGCAGGCAAGGCTGTTGTGTTTCTTTCAGCACTTTGTGGAGAAGAGGGCAGGATCCTGGGTATCTTACAAAGGCAATGTCCCTGCCTCCAAACACACCCCTAACATGTTGATTCTCACAGTTGGGAAGGAAGGATAAAGAAAAGACAACAAAATGAAATGAAAGAAGCTATTGACAGGACAGCTTTGTTCATTTTTTACATTCATTGGACTGTTTTGGGATTAACCGGATTTTTTTTTTATGACTGGCGCTGAAGACAAAGAGGGAAAGGTCACCAGGCAGCAAACTTTGTAGAAAGTGAACAAAAAGGGTGAACTACAGGTTGCAGTGACCTAAGTTAGGTTAGAGTTTTCGTTTTTTAAAATAACTACTGCTCTTTGAAAGTAACAAACAAAAACACTAGTTTACAGTTGTTCATATAATTAAGAACGTAAGAAAAGCCCTCCTGCTGGATCAGGCAATGGCCCATCTGTTCCAGCATCCTGTTCTCACAGTGACTAACCAGATGCCCACTGTGGGAAACCTGCAAGCAGGACTTGAGTGCAAGAGCACCCTCCCCTCCTGTGGTATTCAGAAGCATTGGTGCCTCCAAATGTGGAGACAGAGCAGAGCCATCATAGCTAGTAGCTATTGGTAGCATTATCTTCTCTATGAATTTGTCTAATCTTCTTTTAAAGCCCTCTAAGCTGGTGATCTTCACTGGTTCCTGCACAAGTGAGTTCCATAGTTTAAAGGGGTAAAGGTAAAGGTACCCCGACAGTTAAGTCCAGTCACAGACGACTCTGGGGTTGCGGCGTTCATCTCGCTCTATAGGCCAAGGGAGCTGGTGTTTGTCCGCAGACAGCTTCCAGGTCATGTGGCCAGCATGACTAAGCCGCTTCTGGCGAACCAGAGCAGCGCACGGAAATGCCGTTTACCTTCCCGCTATTTATCTACTTGCACTTTGATGTGCTTTCGAACTGCTAGGTTGGCAGCAGCAGGGACCGAGCAACAGGAGCTCACCCTGTTGCGGGGATTCGAACCACCGACCTTCCGATAGGCAAGCCCTAGACTGTGGTTTAGACCACAGTGCCACCCGCATCCCAGTTTAAAGGGGTACTTTCCCCCAAAGAAATAAGAGATCAATTTGTGAGCTTCTATACAGAATTATATTGAGCTAAACGGGGCAATTTAGATGAAGTGCTAATATTCTAGAGCAGGGGTGTCAAACTCAAATTCATCGGGGGCCGCATCAGCAGTTTGGTCACCCTCAAAGGGCCGGTTGTATCTGTAGGACTATGTGTCCACTCTTTATTATCATAAATTATTGTCACTGCATTCAATTATTACTGCTTTTTGTATTTTAAATATATATTACATATATATGTGTGTATGATTATATATAACATATTTCATTTTCAACTGCATATTACTCAGTATGTGTGTGTATATATAATAATAATATAAGGTTTCAGGGGGAGGGGGCATGTTCAGGGAGGAATTAAGGGGCAAAGGGGGATATTTTAGTAAGGTTTCAGGGGGAGGGGGGCATGTTCAGGGAGGAATTAAGGGGCAAAGGGGGATATTTTAGTAAGGTTTCAGGGGGAGGGGGGCATAGAATCATAGAGTTGGAAGAGACCCCAAGGGCCATCCAGTCCAACCCCCTGCCAAGCAGGAAACACCATCAAAGCATTCCTGACAGGTGGCTGTCAAGCCTCTGCTTAAAGACCTCCAAAGAAGGAGACTCCACCACACTCCTTGGCAGCAAATTCCACTGTCGAACAGCTCTTACTGTCAAGAAATTCTTCCTAATGTTTAGGTGGAATCTTCTTTGGAGGCATGTTCAGGGAGGAATTAAGGGGC
>JAWWNH010000325.1:0-49189 GCA_034641385.1 Darevskia mixta | reverse complement strand
ATGAGAATGAATATTCCCCAGGAGAACAGCTGGGTTTTCAAAAGCATTTCATGCACATATTGCAACTCTGTCTCAAGAACAACATGGGCAAAATTTCAGGACAGAATTATTAGCAGTTGCGTACAGAAATACACAGTCCTTGAGGAGAATCCATAACTCAGTGGTAGATCCTAAGCTTTGGATGCAGAATGTTGCAGGTCCTGTCCCATGCATCTCCTGTTAAAAGGATCTGAAGGATCAGAGCTGAGGAAGACCCTGGAGAGAGACACTGCTATTCAGATGAAACAATATTGGCATAAAACAGTCTTCCCTACCCTAGTGTTTTGGACTACAACTCCCACCAGCCCCATCCAGTATGATCAAGGGTCAAGGATGATGGGAGTTGTAGCCCTACAACCTTCAGAGAGCCTTCCCTAAGTTGAAGCCATGCTGGCTGGGGCTGATGGGAGTTGTAGCCCAGAACACCTGGAGAACATCTGGAGAACGTTGTAGTTCCAGAACATCTGGAGAGCACTGGGTGAGGGCTGCCCTAAAGGGACTCCACAGAAACTAATTTCATATGTTTTATAGCAGGGGTCGCCAGTGGATGCGGTTGCACTGCTGAGATCTTCCCCAAAGCTTTTCCACTCACTGCCCCCTTGGTCATGAGGGGCTGAGGTTACCCTTTCCTCCCTACATCAAGATGAAACAGGAAGTTGGAAAACAGACCCTTACCCACTTCCTCTTTTAGCTCTATGGTTCTGTCCAAGGCACAAATTGAAAAAGTGAAGTTTGTGTGTGTTAGCCTTCCGTCTTTCTGTCTCTTGTGGGGTGTGGAGGCCGATCCAGAAGAGGCGGGTGAACCAGAGCAAGGTGGCACCCATGGAAGTTGCTCAAAGTTCCAGATGTTCCAATGGGCCCCAAAAGATTGGTGACCCGTGTTTTCTGTGTTTCTTTGTGCCTATCTAGTAAAGAGCAGTGGGATCAAATGTTGATGCTAAATGTGAGGTCTCTCAGTCCTCATTGGGCTTTTCGCTTCCTTGCCAAACGGGAACAGAAACAAACAAATGGAGCGCTCGCATCGTTTCACGAAGTGCACTTTCTCTTTATCTCAACAGGAGACTGGCTCGGTCCACCTTGCTACTTATTCCACTGTTTGGGATTCATTACACAGTGTTTGCCTTCTATCCAGAGAACGTCAGCAAGAGGGAGAGGCTGGTCTTCGAACTGGGACTGGGATCTTTCCAGGTGAGTATGCATCAAAATAGCCTGTGTCTGCCTGCCTGCCTGTTCATCCACCCCAGATAAGGAGAGGGGAAGGACATAACTCAGTGGTAAAGGTAAAGGGGCCCCTGACCATTAGGTCCAGTCGCGGACGACTCTGAGGTTGTGGCACTCATCTTGCTCTATAGGCCAAGGGAGCCGGCGTTTGTCTGCAGACAGCTTCCGGGTCATGTGGCCAGCATGACTAAGCCGCTTCTGGCGAACCAGAGCAGCGCATGGAAACGCCGTTTACCTTCCCGCCGGAGCGGTACCTATTTATCTACTTGCACTTTGACGTGCTTTCGAACTGCTAGGTTGGCAGGAGAAAAAGGAAGCAAAAGCCTACAGCACCCAGTATTCCAATGTGGTCTCCCATCCAAGTACTAACCAGACCTGACCCTGCTTAGCTTCCGAGATCAGATGAGATTGGGCGTGTTCAGGGTAGTATGTTCGTAGGGTTAGGGTAAATGTAAAGGACCCCATGGCGGTTAAGCCCAGTCACATTTGACTATGGGGTGCAGTGCTCATCTTCACTTTCAGGCCGAGGGAGCCGGCGTTTGTCCACAGGCAGCTTTTCCGGGTCACGTGGCCAGCATGACTAAATCGCTTCTGGGGCACAGACCACCCTGATGGAAGCCAGAGCACACGGAAACACAATTTACCTTCCTGACGCAACGGCATCTATTTATCTACTTGCACTGATATGCTTTGGAACTGCTAGGTTGGCAGGAGGTGGGACAAAGCAACAAGACCTAACCCCACAGTGCGGATTTGAACTGCCAACCTTACAGTCGGCAAGCCCAAGAGGCTCGGTGGTTTAGACCACAGTGTGTCTGCTTTGCATGCAGAAGGTCCCAGATTCAATTCCTAGTGTCTTTCGGCAGGTTGGAGATAAGTAACTATACAACCTTTAGAAGACATCTGAAGGCAGCTCTGTATAGGAAAGTATTTTTTAAAAAAAGTTTAATTTTTTTATTATGTTTTTATATAATTGTTGGAAGTTGGAAGTCGCCCAATGTGGCTGGAGTAACCCATTCAAATGGGTGGGGTTTAAATAATAAAATCAATATTATTATGGAAAAGGACGTCCCTATTTTCATTAGAGAAATGTTGGCAGGTATGTATCTGTGTTCAGGAAGGCAGGAGAGGATAATCAATATCCTTCCTAACTTAGCAGAGTTTTAACATTCCCCTTTAAATGCACAGTGGGTAGCTGGTTGCAAGCTTGTTTGAGCTTCTCAATATAGATTCCTGGTAAGACCCCTTATTTCCCTCTTAAAAGAATAAACACGCCACAATCTGATTTAAGATATATAAAAGTAGTTTACTCACATCATCAGTTCACAGTTGGATCCCTGGATGCAGACTTAGTTACAGATATATATACATGTGGGGGGTTAATTCCAGTGACTGCAGACTGGCAGTCCCTGCAGCTCACACGACGAAAGGGAAATGGAGAAGAAGGGAGGAGGGCTACATGCCTTGTGCTTTTGTTACCTGCACAGGTAAGTAAGGCCATGCCCACCTCTGGTCACATGCAAGAGGGAGTATGTCCAAGCCCAGGAGGAAACAGGAAGTTTTCGACTGGCTGGTCCAAACATCCCCTAGGAAAACAAGGAATGCTGTACTTGACTGCTACTTATGTATCACATCCCATAATCTGAACAGGTGCCTGTTCCCCTCCTCTTCCCCACAGGGCTTCGTGGTTGCTGTACTCTACTGCTTCTTGAATGGGGAGGTAAGACTTTTCATAGAATCATAGAATTGTAGAGTTGGAAAGGATCCTGAGCGTCATCTAGGCAATGAAAGAATCTTGACTGAAGCATCCATGACAGATGTCCACAAACTTTTCCCTCCTTCCTCCCCTAGATGCATAGCCTGGTTCCTGCTTGCATCTTCCCCTTCCATTCTGGGTCTCTACAGCCATTCACTGCCTAATCTACCCCCGGTGGGCTGTGACCTCTCTTCTCTCTGCACACACCAAGCTTGGGTGACCCTCTGGAGAGGCATCGTCCATTGCAATGTACGAAGCAATAAATGAGAGGTCGCCCAAAGCCCCCAGTGTGTGTAGCAAGTTGCATGGGACTCTTGGGGTCCTGACCATTGCTTAGCACCTTCTGGTGCTTTTGTTGGAGGCAGTAGGTCTCTTGGAATCAAAGTGGAGAGAGCACAGTTGCACTCAGATCCTGCTTGTAAACACCCGGGAGACTGTCTTGTCCCTTATCCGTTCAGTAGACTACTGTGGCCTGCAGGAGAGCTTTTCTTGTAAGGTCTAAAGCAGGCATAGGCAAACTCAGCCCTCCAGATGTTTTGGGACTACAACTCCCATCATCCCTAGCTAACAGGACCAGTGGTCAGGGATGATGGGAATTGTAGTCTCAAAACATCTGGCGGGTCATCTTTGGCCATGCCTGGTCTAAAGATCTCAGAAGCTCATTCCGCAGTAACTCTGAGCAGGGCCTTTCATGTGGCTGCCCCAGTTCTGCAGAATAATGTTCCTTTCAAGGTAAGACATCTGCACTTTCCAGAAACGATTGAAGACATGCATGTGCCAAGAGACTAAATGAGGCTTTACCACGAATGTCTACTTGTTAAAGTTCAAGACTTGCTATTCACGAATGTGCTGGTTTTGTGTCTTTAACTGTGTTGAATTATGTTACGTGTAAATCGCCTTGAGATGGTGGTTTAGAAGGCAAGTAATAAATCAAGGATGATAAAAAGTAATTTTTAAGAAAATATGGTTGCCCACTGTGAGCATGGTGCTGGACTAGATGGGCCTTTGGCCTGATCCAGCCGCAGAGCTCTTTTTGCATTCTTACTGCTTCTGCGTTTTGTTGTAAGAAAATTAAAAATATAGAAACTTCTGCCAGCATGTTCCCAAGCGGCTAAGTACATTAAAAAATGACCTTTTAAAGTTTCTCCCTAAAGGTGCAATCAGAAATAAAGAGGAAATGGAGGAGCTGGAAAGTCAACCGGTACTTTGCTGTGGATTTCAAGCATCGCCACCCCTCCCTAGCAAGCAGCGGTGTGAACGGGGGGACGCAGTTGTCCATTCTGAGCAAGAGCAGCTCACAGATCCGAATGTCGAGCATAAATGCGGAGAACCTGGCGACATGAACGCATAAGCCGTCTTCCTTCCCCTCCCCAAAGGGGCGGGGGAGAGAAAAAGCTCCTTCTGGAAGCAAAACAAGATCAACAACAAAAAGGTCATAATTAATTTTGGTGGTATGGGGTGGTTGTGTCTGTCTCTGTGTTTTGTTTTAAAAGAAAAAAAAACCCACCTCCCTTTTATTAAAAAAGAGAGAGAGAAAGAAAGAAAGAAAGTTGTTCTGGAAGCATGAGACGTCATCCCTGATGGGTGGAAGATAAGGCATTGGAGAGGATTGTAAATATGCAACTGAGATCATCCGGACCAAAAGAAAAAAGTAGGCGTTCAACTCATCCACCATCTCAGCAAGCTGCAAACAATTCCATTGTTGGCCTGGCATTTTTTGGTGATTGTTCTCTGTCCCATTGTGAATTTTGATTGCCAAGCTGACACCTGTGAATGAACCATATATATATTCATCTCCAATGCATCCATCTCCCTCTGTCTTGGGCTAGTCTCCGCGTCCTCTTTCATGACATAGAATGTAGCCTAAATTCTTCAGTGGATGCACCACCAGCCTCGATGAGACGATGGTCACGGTGGATCCCACCAGAAAGCTGCCCAGGTGTGAGGCATCCAATGAGGTTGTGCAGAACTGCGCCATGTGGACAGCAGCCACTCGATGGATGGAAAAGCCATGCCGAGCAAAATGGAGCCAACCGGTGTATTCCGTCCTCCAGGAATGTATTAGAAAGCTTATGTTATGCTGTGAATTTTCTAAAAGGGTCGTCCAAGTTAAGATAGAGCTATATTTTTGAGGTTGATGGGGGGGGCTTCTTCTTTTTTTTAGAAAAAGTGGAAAATATCTATCTATATATATCCCCCACATTAAGTCTACATGAATTCCTTGAAGGTCACTTCCTCCGGACTACATGCAAAACCCTCTCCATTGATACATTTCCACAGAAATAAGGATGTAAACTGGTGGTTGTGACCCCCAACGGCACAGGTTCGTTGTGTGCCACACAAAGTGCGGGGCTTTTGCTGCGCCAGGGTTCACGTCAAAAGGGCTAGGCAATTTTTGTGGATTATACATAGCTAAAACAGGGGGGTCCATTTGGGTGGGTCACAGAAGGTCCAATATCCAATGCTGTGGTGAAGGAATAATATAGACTTTGGAAGTGGAGGAACTTGTCTTTAGATTGAGGCACCCCCCCCCCCAAGAGGAGAGTTTAGTTTGTTTAGGAAATCATTAATGCCTTCAATATAGGTTCGAGTGAAGTGGGGAATTTCTTCTTCACTCGCGCCTTCTAGTCAGAGCCACAACCGAAACATAGCTACTTCAGCCGAATTAAAACAATGATGTCAATTCTCAGGAGACTTTGTGCAATGCATGAAGGCCTCTGGACTTTTTATTGTTCCTCTGTGGCTTGTATGAGCCTATCTTAGATGTTTCAGATCCTCTCTAATCTTTTAATGTGACTGTGTGAGCTTGCCTGTGTGTGTACATTAGAGAGGGGGGAAATATTGCTATTTTGTTAATGAATGCAAGCTGAGGCCAAGAAAGTTGCAATGAAAGGGCTGGTTCTTTCTCCTTGGTTTAAATGAATGGGGTTTTTAAAATAATAAAATAAATAAAGTGTTTCAGTGGGGGTGGGGGTGGAGAAGAAGAGGTGGACCATAAGCTGGAGCAGGGAGGGAGGGGTTGGGGGATCTGACTCTGCAGATGTTGCTGGACTACAATTCCCATCATTCCCAACCTGCCTGAGGTTGATGGGAGATGGAATCCAACCACAGGCAGATGATCATCTCTATCACATATAGAGCAGGCATCCCCAAACTTCGGCCCTCCAGATGTTTTGGACTACAATTCCCATCATCCCTGACCACTGGTCCTGTTAGCTAGGGATCATGGGAGTTGTAGGCCAAAACATCTGGAGGGCCGCAGTTTGGGGGTGCCTGATATAGAGGACCATAGGCTCCCCATCCCTGAGCTAGAGCTTGGTCCGTACATGTTGAGCAGCACAATCTGCTCCTTCATCATACATCTGGGAAGGACTGTAGCTCAGTGGTAGAGTATCTGCCTTGAAAGCAGAACATCCTGGGTTCGATCCCCAGCATCTCCAGGTAGGGCTGGCAGGGACCCCTTGCCTGAAACCCTGGAGAGTCGCTGCCGCACAGTGTAGACAACACTGAGCAAGATGGAGCAATGGTCGGACTCAGTTCAAGGCAGCGTCCTATTTTCCTGTGTTCCTAATCTCATGCCATGCATGGACCAGTTTGTCAGAGCCAGTGTGGTGCAGTGGTTAAGAGTGGTAGACTCGTAATCTGATGAACCGGGTTCGCATCCCCGCTCCTCCACATGCAGCTGCTGGGTGACCTTGGGCTAGTCACACTTCTCTGAAGTCTCTCAGCCCCACTCACCTCACAGAGTGTTTGTTGTGGACGAAGGGAGAATGTTAGCCGCTTTGAGACCAGGACCGGTGCTAGGGTTTCTGGCGCCCTAGGCGAGGGGGCGGGGCACGTGACGTCATTGCGCATGACGTACGGTGCCCCGCCCCCTGCCACCGGGCGCCCCACGCCGCCACGATTTTCACCGCTGGTTGGGGCGGCACCGGGGGCGAGGGGCAGGCTGGCCAGCGCCCCCTCCATTTTGGCACCCTAGGCAGTTGCCTAGTTGGCCTAAATGGACACACCGGCCCTGTTTGAGACTCCTTTGGGTAGTGATAAAGCGGGATATCAAATCCAAACTCTTCTTCTTCTTCTTCTTCTTCTTCTTCTTCTTCTTCTTCAACAACACACACGTTAGCTGCCATCTTGGCTCCAGTGTGCATGGAAAAGAAGCTCCAGGAGAAATAGCTTTGCACACCTTGTGAGTCAGGATATCCAGCACAGCCCTCTGGCTAAGCAAGGAACAGCCGCAGTGGTGCCCTCTGGGTGTTAATGGACTACATTGACCATCATCCTTAGCCATTGGCTGTGCTGGCTGTGCCCACTGGGCATTGTAGTCCAACCATACTTGGAGGGCACCAGGTTAGCTACTACCTCTGGGCTAGACCATGTATGGTGGCCCATCAAGGTCCTCCACAACCTTGTCCCTCCCTTGTTTGGCCAGGTGGTTTATCAAGTCCCATTTGGCTCAGTGGGTCGCCAGTTGTGTTGAGAACAATGCATGAGTTCCCTTCGGTATCAGAGAGAGCTGGGCATAAACACGCCATGCCATAGCTGTCAACCTTCCCTTTTTTGTGGGAAACTCCCTTATTCCAATGCTGTTTCCCGCTGCTATCCCGGATTGTTGATATCCCTTAAATTTCCCAGATTTCAAAGGAAGCAGCTCCTCTCCCTCCCTGCCGGCCAGGGAGGCTCCTCAGCTGCATTGCTCGGCTGCCAATAAGGAGTCTGAGACCGACTGGGGGCGGAGCTTGCATGCCTTGTGCAGCCAGACCCTCACGCCGAACCAGACAGACAGCCTGCCTGCCGTCTACGCGCTCGCTCTTTCGCTCACCCGTTCGCGCGCAGCCTCTGGAGCGCAGGGTGGCGAGGCTACTTGGCGCCATTGCACCACCCTTGTGGCATCCCTTATTTTCAAATCTGAAAGTTTGAAAAAATCCCTTATTTTCAAATCCAAAAGTTGACAGCTATACGGCCATGCCCCCATGCAGTCTTCTAATGGCATCAAAGGGAAAAGGGAGGTCCAGATTAGCACTGAGCTCTCTGGGTTTCTGGAAAGGGTAGTCACCGCTTAGGAGCCTCGACTGCAAAGTCACTGCCATCTCCTCGCTGCCACCCTCAACCCACCATCACAAACGGGATGGTTATCACAGGCTGAAAGTTACCTGCTTGCAGATCCTTGCATAGCACCTAACAGATACCTCTAGCTGCCGGCTTAGGAGATGGGTTGGACACTGCCTCATGGTAATTGTAGTCATCGCATCTTAGCTGAGCAACCATGGGGTGAAACAAAACTTACTCGGATCCAGAAGGCTGATGCCCCATTTGACCAGCCCTGGGGGCGGGAGAAGCAAAGGCATAAGGGGCTCTTCCCCTTCCAGTGACTGGATCGTGGCCGCTGTGTACAAAAGCTCCTTTTCCTTCTTTAAGGATTTTGTTCACTTATGTCGTGATGTTGTGCAAAATGTATTTTTTTTAATATATATCTATAAATAGTTGTTGTTTTTTTTAAAAAAAGAAATGAGCAAATGGATGTGTCCATTTAGACCAGGGGCCAGCAACCTTTTTCAGCCGTGGGCCGGAACACTGTCCCTCAGACCTTGTGGGGGGGCGGACTATATTTTGAAGAAAAAAATGAACAAATTCCTATGCCCCACAAATAACCCAGAGATGCATTTTAAATAAAAGGACACATTCTACTCATGTAAAAACACTCTGATTCCTGAACCGTCCGCGGGCCGGATTGAGAAGGCGATTGGGCCGCATCCGGCCCCCAGGCCTTAGGTTGCCTACCCCTGATTTAGACTGTATTCACATGACAGTTTATTCAGCTTTCATTATGTCTCCCTAACTGTTAATTATATTTGAGCTTTCACATGACGTGAAAGCCACTTCCAGGAATATAGAATAAGTTTAATGCTCATTTCCATGTTATTTGCAAATAGATTTTTTTTTTTACCCTGGAAGTAACAGGGAAATGAGCACCAAAGTCGCACTATACTCCACGATATTTCTGAAATTGAAAGCTCATACTGTATGGAAGCTCATGCGGAATGAAGAAATTAACAGTTAGGGAAACATCAGGAAAATGGAATAGGCTGCCATGTGGATTCAGCGTTGTGTTCTATTCCTGGAAGCGGCTTTGAAGCTCAAACGTAATGTGAAAATTAAGTTAGGGAAACCTCATGGAAATGGAATAAAGACGGCTTCCTATGTTCCTATCTGGATTGGGTTCATGCTCCACCAAGTCACAAAGAAGTTTTAAATCCCTGCAAAATTGGCAGTTCATTCTGAACTGTGAATGAAAGCAACAGTTATTTCTTTCAGATGGATCTCAGATCTGTTCCCAGTTGTGATGGTGCATGGGACCAAAATAATAATAATCTTATAAGTAATAAACACAATTGATATCATCCAGAGCTTCTTGCTCACTATGACTTGCCCATTTCCTTCAGTAGAGGGGGTAGTTGAGTCCATCCCTGGTTTTGCACAAATGGATCCATCCCTTCCATGGAGGTAAAACAAGTCCTTGCATGCAGGAGATCTCCTCAGCTGCGTTGCTCGGCTGCCAATAAGGAGTCTGAGACCGACTGGGGGCAGAGCTTGCATGCCTTGTGCAGCCAGACCCTCACCCCAACCAGACAGACAGCCTGCCTGCCGTCCATGTGCTTGTTCTTTCGCTCACCCGTTCGCGCGCAGTCTCTGGAGCGCAGGGTGGCGAGGCTACTTGGTGCCATTGCACCGCCCTCGTGGCATCCCTTATTTTCAAATTCGAAAGTTGACAGCTATGCATCTCTGGTTACTGGAGCCCAGCAGCTGCCTAGAAATACTTGCGGGGGACCTTAGCCCTGCCTGCAACAAGGGGCTACTGCTTGGGAAGTCTGGTCTGTCTCCTTCATAGGAGGAGCTAATGGGAGAACCTACACATCCATCCTCTCTAGCTTTCTCGGTTGTTGGCGGGAGCTCTACTGGATTCCAAACATCTGTGTCAACAGCAGCAGTAACTAGTAGCCAGGCTGGCAGGAGGACATTGCCAAGACTCCCTTGGCATCACCGGAGCAAATTGCCAAAACAAAACCCCCACCAGCACCAAACAGGCAAAGCTCCTTTGATGCCCCAGTGGAGAACGCTCTTGGGTGTCAAGCTGAACTTCGTCAAGGAAGGAACTGTCTCCAGGTGCAGCCCATTTGTTTGGCTTGGGTTATGAAGGGAAAAGATGGAATGCATGGCCTTGTCCTGAATGATGCCAGTTAGCCACAGGAACTCCAGGGATGGGAGGTCAGGCAAGCCCATGCCCTGCTGACCTCTCCCATTGTGCAGGTCTTCCACCACTTGTGATGGTGGAGCAATTCAGTTGAACGAAAGGACAGGAGAGGTTGCCATTACCACTCTTCCCAGTGAGTCCCTGACCCAGTCAAATTCGGCAGAATTTCTCCTGTGACCTCGATGAAATTGTCACCCCAATTTTTTGCAGCCAGACAGTAGGACCACAGCAGTGTGCTGGCAGTTCCAGTTCAGCATCAAGAATGACCAAATAGTCAATAAATTGGAAGACACAATGTGTTTTGGAGATTGAGGGATGGGGCTTTGTAGATTGAAGCAGGATGGATTCTTTGTTGTTTGAGGTCACCCTACCCCAATGTCACCCCATATTAATGAATGGGTGGCCCTATTAACAAAACAAAAATGTTAGCTCAATTCTAGAAGATGCTTAAGCTCAGGCTTTGCTGAATCTTCAAAGGAAAAAGAATTTCTCAAGAAAGAGCTCTTTGCAAGAAGGCTTCCTCTGAGACCTGGTACACACATAATGCTAAGACATGGTTGGTTTAAGTCAAGGTTTGCCTAACAAACCATGAGTTTGCCAGGAGTTCTGAAACAGAAAACCCAACAAACCATGGCTCGTTTCTCCTGTTTTCCAGCTGCTGTTGCCTCACCTTTGCACTCTGAAGACTATCTGGTTCCAAAACATGGTTAAGGAATGGTGCTGGGTTCTAACGTAAGGCCAAGCAATAGTTTAAAACAAACCAGGGTTGTTAGACAACAGCAAACCATAGCCTCAGATTGTGTTTTGTTGGCAGGGAACAAATAATAGTTAAGCAACTGGGCAGGAATCACACATAACACTAATAACTCATTGCTTAATAAACCATGGTTGGGTGATCTATGGGTGAGCCAGGCCAATGTCTGCTTTCATAGATGATGTACAGACAGGATAATCTAAGATCCTTGGTGTCTCTTGATTCCTCCTTTGATGCTGAAGCATCCAGAACCTAGGGGTTGACAATAATGGATCACTAAACTAGGGTCCCCAACATTTCCTGTTTAATAGAAAATGTGGAAACTTCAGTTTCTAGTGCCATCCATCTAATGCCTTTCACCAGTGCCAAAAGTTCTTCAAGAACTGGTTCTCTATGTGTATATTAAATTCCTCCCCTGTACGACAAGCCAACACTTCCTACAATGGTGTCCTTAAAGAGCTGACTCATTTTGTGACCCTGTGCACACTTGCTTGGGGGTAAGCCTCACCTGTTACTTCTGAAGTGCTCAGGATTGTGCCCTCTGATACTTTTGGGATTCCCATGGACCATTTTTGGGTGCTCATGCTGAAGGTGTACCCAGAGCCAAGAGTTATGCCAGCAAGGCCATTGTTTCTAATGGGGCCTCTGCTCAAGCGTTCTCCTTATGCTGAATGTAAAAAATAAATAAAATATCAATAATTTTTAAAATGAATATGGCGAATGGGCGGGCAGGGCACTGATTGAGGTGACCGTTTTCCTTTGTAAACCTTCGGAGCAGTAGAAACCCGGAGGCAGAACTGCTTCTCAAGGCGATGTAAATAAACAAGATCTCTTTTGCATTTCAACAGTGCTATGCCCCCTGCCCCGCCCCCACTGTGAGATATATTTTGGAGTTTGAGAATATATGTTATTAAAAGCAAAATGTAATAATAACAATAAAAGATTTGTTGTGACTTGTTTCTGGGGGTTTTTTATTTAAAGCAACACACGCAAACACATGGCCAGACTGGATTTCTGATATCAGCGTGTTTATTTGATACTACCCTGTTTCTCCTAAAATAAGCCGTAGCAGGATTTCTATGCATTTGTGAAATATAAGCCATACCCAAAAATAAGACATAGTGACGCGGCGCCTCTCCCTTAAGATGGCCTGGATAGGCGTGGCTATGCAGCGTACAGACTATGGAGCGGTTAAAATAAGACATCCCCCCAAAATAAGCCATACTGTGTTTTTTTGAGGGGGGAGAAATAAGACGGTGTCTTATTTTAGGAGAAACACGGTAGGGGTTGAGCCCCTGCATGTTCTGCTTGTCATTTCCTCTACTTTAACACCCCCTTCCCCTACAGCTTCCCCTTCCCATCCCATGGAACGATGAAACTTGCTTTTCACCTCCCCAACATCATTTCCTTTAAAAAAAATAAAAATAATTATTGGGTTTTTAACACAATTTTTTTTTTACTAACATCACAAATACAAACAACAACAACAACAAAATTTCTTCACATTTCCCCATCACATCTTTATGGGACTTCCCCCGACCTCCCCTTCTGAGTTTCAGTGTCTCTCTTATTTACGCAGTTTAATCTTCATTGTTATATCTTGTCAAAAAAATCTTTAATATCAATTTTTTTCCTTTTCCATATCCTAAACTTATTCTTGCTACCACTAATGTGACCTAAAACTCCCGGGAACCCCTAGGTATTTCCTTAGAATTTCTACCTTACTCATTAACCTACTATTCTAGTTAACCTTTACATTTCTCTAATCTTTTCTCCCCTCCTCCTCCCCCACCCCCGGACCTGCAGTGTCACTGCAAGGTTGGCAAGTTCCATCCTTCCCCCCTTCCCCCCCGACCCTCCTTCCAGCAGTGCCGCCCAGCCAGTTTCAGCGAATTCCATAAAACCTCACTTCCAATACCATATCCAAACAGTCCAGATCTAAACCATATTAATCAGTTACCATATATTTAAATTTTTCAACCCACTCCATCCCCAACGTCATTTCTGGAGTCACTACTCTTTTCTGCTCTGTAGCCCCACTTAGAATAATAGAATCGTAGAGTTGGAAGAGACCACAAGGGCCATCCAGTCCAACCCCCTGCCAAGCAGGAAACACCATCAAAGCATTCTTGACAGATGGCTGTCAAGCCTCTGCTTAAAGACTTCCAAAGAAGGAGACTCCACCACACTCCTTGGCAGCAAATTCCACTGTCGAACAACTCTTACTGTCAGGAAGTTCTTTCTAATGTTTAGGTGGAATCTTCTTTCTTGTAGTTTGAATCCATTGCTCCGTGTCCTCTTCTCAGGAGCAGCAGAAAACAACCTTTCTCCCTCCTCTATATGACATCCTTTTACATATTTGAACATGGCTATCATATCACCCCTTAACCTTCTCTTCTCCAGGCTAAACATACCCAGCTCCCTAAGCCGTTCCTCATAAGGCATCGTTTCCAGGCCTTTGACCATTTTGGTTGCCCTCCTCTGGACACGTTCCAGCTTGTCAGTATCCTTCTTGAACTGTGGTGCCCAGAACTGGACACAGTATTCCAGGTGAGGTCTGACCAGAGCGGAATACAGTGGTACTATTACTTCCCTTGATCTAGATGCTATACTCCTATTGATGCAGCCCAGAATTGCATTGGTTTTTTTAGCTGCTGCATCACACTGTTGACTCATGTCAAGTTTGTGGTCTACCAAGACTCCTAGATCCTTTTCACATGTACTGCTCTCAAGCCAGGTGTCGCCCATCCTGTATTTGTGCCTTCCATTTTTTTTGCCCAAGTGTAGTACTTTACATTTCTCCCTGTTAAAATTCATCTTGTTTGCTTTGGCCCAATTCTCTAATCTGTTAAGGTCATTTTGAAGTGTGATCCTGTCCTCTGGGGTATTAGCCACCCCTCCCAATTTGGTGTCATCTGCAGACTTGATCCCTGTCTTCACCTCCAACCTTAAATCCGCCCTCATCCTTTTGTGAAAGCTTCCTTGCACATAGACCACCCCTGTGGGAATCTCTGCCCCTTCCTCCTCTTACACATTACACTAAGCACCCTTTTCACCTTCTGCAGAATTATGAAAATGTCTTCTCTTATTCTGCAGGTACTTGCAGGCCCCTGCTTTCATCTTCACCCACATCCCCACACCCCCTAATCCCTCTTTTCTGTTTATACACATTCCCATGAATTAGTCATGGAGTTCCCTGTCACTTTCCTAACTGCAAAACATCCCACTTTTAAAAATTTATTTTTTAAGTGGCCTTCTTGGACAACAGAGAGCCCCTCAATATACTTTAATTGCACAAACCCTCCTGCAAAAGACAGGTGGTCTGAGGTACCCACATCACAACAGCCAACAACCTGACCCCGACGTAGCAATTTCTGTCTGAAGGCTTGTAAGGTCCCATAGGGCACTTGTAGGGTGGAAGTCTTCTGATACAGCTGCCACTTCTGCTGGAACAAGAGGGCTGGGTACCCCCTTCCCCCCAAAAACCTTGAAGGTCATGAAAGAGAGGAACATCCTCAGACAGAGGACAGGCCATTCTGACAGGTGCCCCTCTTGGGACTGATTCTGTCCAGCATGGATAACTGTGTGACATAATTAACAGGGCTGTTATCTCTGGAGAGGCTCCGATGCACCCGGGCAAAGCTGAGGTAATGTCGGTAGTGCCACTTCCGCAGGCATTTCTTGAACTCAGCCTGGACCTAAGATGGAGGAAGCAACAGCAGGAAAAGAAATGGAGGCTTACAGCTGGGACACAGTCAAACCACAGCCCCTAACTTCAGACCCTCGAAATGTCCCTATTTTCCAGGGATATCCCTGATGAAGAGAAGCTGTCTTGGTTTCTGATTTGATCCTGGAACGTCCCACTTTTCCTAAGGATGTCCCTATTTTCATTGGAGAAATGTTGGAGAGTATGGAGTTATCCGACCCCCGGAGGCATCTGAAGGCAATCCTGTATAAGGAAGGTGGTTTTTTTTAAATGTTTTATTATGTTTTTATATAAGTTGGAAGCTGCCCAGAGTGGCTGGGGCAACCCAGTCAGATGGGTGGGGTATAAATAGTAAAATTTTCATTATGCAATGGGACGTCTCTATTTCCACTGGAGAAATGTTGGAAGGCAAGTAATTTTGCAGCCTCTTCCATCATTCTTGGGCGGGGTGGGGTGGGGAGAAGAGCATTAAAACCACATTAAATAAAATAAATAAAAACCTAAACCCTATCTTTATTTCTAAAAACCTGAGTTAAAGCATCCCAACCACTCAAGGAGGCATTTAAGAGCCAAAGGCCAGGGGGGTGGACATGCAGGCACCTGGCACCTAAAGCTAGGTAATGACGGTGCCAGGTAAGCCTCACCAGGAAGAGCATGTGCCAAGTGAGGAGTCACCACTGAAGAGGCCCTGTTCTTGTGTTGCCACCCTCCGGACCTTCTGAACAGGGGGCACATGGAGAAGGGCCTCAGGTGATGATTGCAAGGTCTGGTACATTCATGGGGGGGGAGATGGTCCTTGAGCTACTGGGCAGTGGGGGAGCTAGCTGCTCGGGTACCCGGAGCGGCGCACATGCCGTGCACCCGGGGGTGGGGACAATCCACCCAAGGGGCGGGGCAATCCACCCACAGGGGCGATCGGCGCAGCGGCGTGATCCTCCCAGCAGGGGTCTGATCGCGGCACAGCGGCATGATCCGCCCAGGGGGATTGTCACCCTCTCTGGGATGACACCCGGGGCAGCCCGCCCCCACCACCACCCCCTTCCTACGCCCCTGGTACTGGGATCCTGAGCTGCATAGGAAGAGTTTGGATTTGATATCCCGCTTTATCACTACCCGAAGGAGTCTCAAAGCAGCTAACATTCTCCTTTCCCTTCCTCCCCCCACAACAAACACTCTGTGAGGTGAGTGGGGCTGAGAGACTTCAAAGAAGTGTGACTAGCCCAAGGTCACCCAGCAGCTGCATGTGGAGGAGTGGAGACGCGAACCCGGTTCCCCAGATTATGAGTCTACCGCTCTTAACCACTACACCACACTGGCTCTATAGGCTTTATAGGTTAAAAAACCAGCACTTTCTCATTTCCACTTACCTCTCCATTTAAGAAACAGTACAGGAGAGCGACAACAAAGCCCTTTGAAAGAGAAAGAGAGAGAAGAGAATTGTGGGAGAAGCACACACCTACCAAACTAATGTTGTTTTCTTGCCCTGCTGGTCACCTTCCTAGAGACATCTGGTTGGTCTATGTCAGAAAAGAGGGTGCTGGACTAAGTGGACTTTGGTCTGATCCAGCCGGGCTCTTCTTGTTTGGCTACACACAAACAAATCTTGAAAGAGGGAAATGCTCCCATTGAGCCAGAGAGTGGAAAGTATCAGGAAGTGCTTAGTTCTCCAGGACCTTGCTTTTGGATAGCTTCCGACAGGAGCAAGCCTCTCTGGCTTCCAGTTCTCAGGAGCATAGGAATTGGTCTTATACTGAGCTAGATCATTGCTCCATCCAATTGTAGGTCCAGCCGTCTGGCATAGTCTTCCCGGGATTGCAGGCAGGGGACATTCCCAGCCCTACCTAGAGATATTTGGAGCTTGAACTTTCTGCGTGGATGGCAGATGCTCGACCATTGCGCTGCAGACTTCCTGTATACCAGACATCCCCGGGGGATCCTTATCCACAACTCTGGTCATTCCTCCCCAAAGAAAGCTCAAAAACTCTGGGCAATCCTCCCCTTCCACACACACACCCCACGCACGCTCCTCCTCCCTCCAATGACAATGGGTAGATCACTGCCAGTTTTTTTTAATACTGGGAGTAGATCACAGTCTCTTGGGAGTTGGATGTGCCTGCTGTATACTATAGGGAGCTGTATAAACTGGGAGCTGTCTTGTAAAGGTAAAGGGACCCCTGGCCATTAGGTCCAGTCGTGATCGACTCGGGGGTTGTGGCGTTCATCTCGCTTTACTGGCCGAGGGAGCCGGTGTACAGCTTCCAGGTCATGTGGCCAGCATGACTAAGCCGCTTCTGGCGAATCAGAGCAGCGTATGGAAACACCGTTTACCTTTCCGCCGGAGCGGTACCTTTTTATCTACTTGCACTTTGACATGCTTTCGAACTGCTAGGTTGGCAGGAGCAGAGATTGAGCAATGGGAGCTCACCCCATCATGGGGATTCGAACCGCTGACCTTCTGATTGGCAAGCCCTAGGCTCTGTTGTTTAACCCACAGCACCACCCACGTCAGATAATTGGCTCATCTCACTCAGTATCGTCCACGCTGATGGGCAGCATCTCTCCAGGGGTCCAGGGACAGTCTTATTCCAGCCCTGCCAGGAGATGCTATTGGGGCTCAAACCTGGGACCTTCTGCAGGCAACGTCGGATGCTCTACCGCTGAGCTACAGCCCTTCCCCAACTCTTACCTGAAAGGAACCCAAGCCTAGCTCAATGTACAGCCTGGCGACCATCCCAATGCTCTCTGGAAAGAAGGCAAAGATGATGTAGTGAGCCCCAAAGAGAGGGATGAGCAGCAACGTCGATTTTGCTAGTCTCCTGAAAGAGAGAATGTGGATGGGATAGGAGTTCAGAAAAGGCCACACATCTCTGGGCAGCCAGAGATGACTCAGGTGGCAGTTTGCTGACAGGGTCCTGCAGGGGCGTACAAGGTTTCTCAGGCAGGGGAGGTGCTTCCAATGTGGAAAAGACTTCCACAGAACACTGGGGAGGTGGTGGTGGATTAAAAAATGATGGCAGGGGTTCTTATTCATGGGGAAGGTGTATGCATAGCTTGTGGATCAGGGCGTCACCCTCCACTGAGGTGGCAGAACAGAAAATACACCAGAAGAGTCTTTCTGCTTCTGGTGCACTGCTCCTGAATGTGGTTTCCGCACAACCCCTTTGAAACTGCAATCTTAGTGCCAGGCTTCAGGGAATCGACTTCCTCCCCCGTGGCAGTAGATAAGGAGAACAAAGTAAAAGGAGTTTTCTTACCAGTTTTGAACTTTAATAAACACAGCGAGAGAACAAAGAACACATCTCCTAGAATGGCGGTGCTCCCAATTAAGGATTCCACCCCCTTCTGTCCCTATTAATCTATGTCACTTCTACATCTAGTAATCTGAGGTTCTACCCTCTGTGCTTTCTGTTCTGCCACTTTCTGAGCTCTCTGAGACTTTGGAGAAGGTGGGCGAATGCTGTCCAGAGACTGTTAACACTCTCTTTTCCCGTGTTTCTTCTCCTAGCTGTTCCCCATTCAGTATTTCCCAGCTTCTGCCTTCTGAACTATGTCCCTCTGCAAACCACTGTACCCAATCTATACTGTCCTCCTGCTCCTGGGAAGATTCAGGATCCGAGTCAGGAGCAGGGGGAGACTCCCACCATTCCTCCTCAGCACAGTCCCTGACACTTAGGCATGTTTACTCAGCAGCAAGCCCTGTTGGTATTCAAGGTTCAGGCCTGGTGGTGGTAGTGAGCTGCCCTTGGTGTCCCACCTATGCACAGAGTGGGATAGGGACAGTTCAATCTTCCTCCTGCTTCTGCCCAACTACCACATAAGCCACAACTTTGGCAGAAATCTGCTTACAGTGTGTGATGGCCTGGGATTCAGACTCAGATGCTGAACCTGAGGGATCCCAGCCTGCACAGGATTCTCCGCCTCCAGAACCAGCAGAGCCAGGGCTAGGGCCTGAGTCTGAAGGGGCCTCACCTGTGCTGGATCCTCAGGTGCAGGCATCTGCTGAGACTGTTCTGGCTCCTGATGGGATGGAGGACCCATTGCCTGCAGGTGCTCCACTCCCAGCCCTGTCAGGGGAAGCTGAGGTTGCCTCTGGGTCCGGTAACCCTCCAGCCTCTCCTGAGCTGCAGAGGCTCAGGACAGAGAGGCGAAGGGAACTGAGTTCCCGCAGGAGGAGTGCTCGCCTCCAAGCCAGGAGAGGCGAGTCACCAGAGGATCGGGGCCGCCCTCTGCCTCGGGGCAGATAAAAGCCGGCCAGCCCCAGCCCCAAGTTGCAGGAGCAACATTATTGGTTACCAGTTCCTGCCAGTGTTCCTGCTTGAAACCTGTCCTGCTTTCCTGCCTGAGCTCCTGACCCGCCCTGGTTCCCTGCTTGCCTACCTGTTCCTGACTTTGCCTGACTCCCTGCCCTGCACCCAGCTTCAGTTACTACGGACTGCCTTTACGTTGCACCTCTGACCACGGACCGGACTTGGACCTCGCCTTTCGGGTAACCCACGGGACCAGCCCAGAGTGTACAGCAGGGACAGAGAACCTGTGGCCCTCCAGATGCTGTTAGATTGCAATGTCCACCATCCCTGATCTTTGGCCATGTATTGGCTAATGGGAGCTGAAGCGCATCAACATCTGGAGGTCCACATATTGCTCACCCCGGTGTATGCTGGACAATCGGGGTCTAACCTCTCCGGCTCGTGAGGATGAAAGGTTTGGCCACTTACACAAAATGCCTTGTATGCCTTCCTCCAGTTTTTGAAGATTTTAATTTCTGCACCAAAATCCGGATGACGTTGAGGAAGATAGCAAAGTTCATCTAGAGAGACGAGAGGGAATCTCAGCATCCACCAAAGCTTAGTGAATGCATTTCCAGGTCGCATTACTTTACTGAGAAATAACCTTGGATTGTTTCCAAACGAGATAAACAAGTGAAGATACAGCCCTTCCTCTCTATTAAATCTAAAACAAGAGGGTAGATTTGGAGAAGATTTCTGATGGCAAGAAGACAACCAAGTACCTAGAGAGGTGGTAGCCAGCTTTCTTTCACTCAAGGTCTTCAGGAAGGAACTGGAAAACTAGTAATTGGGGTTGATTTTTCTCTAGATCTCCTTTACTGAACAGTTCATGTGGGATAGATAACCTACAAGTCCTCTGCAAATCCACAAAGCCTTGATTTCATAACACAGGTGGTTCTGTTGCAAGGGGTTGTCAAGGTACGCTCCATCTGGTATGCAGGCTGAGACCCTACATGCCCGTGGACTGTCTCGCCAGAGTGGTGCATGCTCTAGTTATCTCTCGCTTGGATTACTGCGGTAGCTAGACTGGTGACTGGGAGCGGCCGCCGAGACCACATAACACCGGTCTTGAAAGGCCTACATTGGCTCCCAGTACGTTTCCGAGCACAATTCAAAGTGTTGGTGCTGACCTTTAAAGCCCTAAATGGCTTCGGTCCAGTATACCTGAAGGAGCGTCTCCACCCCCATCATTCTGCCCAGACACTGAGGTCCAGTGCCGAGGGCCTTCTGGCGGTTCCCTCACTACGAGAAGCCAAGTTACAGGGAACCAGGCAGAGGGCCTTCTCGGTAGTGGCGCCCGCCCTGTGGAACGCCCTCCCTTCAGATGTCAAAGAGAACAACAACTACCAAACCTTTAGAAGACATCTGAAAGTAGCCCTGTTTAGGGAGGCTTTTAATGTTTGATAGATTATTGTATCTTAATGTTCTTTTGGAAGCCGCCCAGAGTGGCTGGGGAGACCCAGCCAGATGGGCGGGGTATAAATAATAAATTATTATTATTACTAGTAGACATGAAGTCCGTTAAATTAACGGGCGCTAGAACGTCATGGAAAGCGGGGACGGCGAGAACTTGCTGAAGTGCTCAATGTACTTGGGCGCCCCGGCCAGCGCCGAATGGCCCTTCAGCAGGCAGCGCAGGAGGCGCATCGCGGCGGCGGCACTGGCACCAGCCAGGCCTCGGCAGGCCAACTCAGCCGCCACTTGTAACGGCCGCTGCCGCTTAGAATTAAGTCCACGTGAGCGCGCACCCGCCGCTTCAACAGCCCGGCCGCCCGAAGTCTCTGCGCTCCAATCCCTGTGTCCGTGGGGCACATGCACAGTAGGACACAGGGACGGACACAGGGACTGGACGCAGAGACACTTGCACTTTATTATATAGGATTATAAGGACATTCTGCATGAACGTGGAATCTAGGTTTTCTGTGGGTCAGAGCTGTGTAGCCAAACATCTGTCTAACCAACCATAATCTGTACATTCAGCCAAAAAACAAACACCTCCATCTACAGTAATCAGGGAGCTGTGTACATCCTCAGCCAAATCAAACAGGCAAAAATTTGGGGAATTCCTCACCCTGACTGAGCAATGTCTCACTTCGTAGAGAAGGAGGGAGGCCTGATCCAGCAGGGTCTTCTTAGGTTCTTAACATCTCAAAGGGCGCAAGGGCGGCACACAGCTCAGTGTCCCCCAATGAATGACGACAATTGCTGGGCTTTCTGTTTTTCAAAGCATTCATTTGATCAAAGGGAAAACTCACTATGACAGTTAATAGGATGGGTCCTTTGATGATCCAGAGGACTGCAGAGCTCTCCTCATCATCATCCCAGCATCTGAAGCAGCCAACAAAAAAGAAACAAATTATGTCTATTACCTTGAAAGACAGGGAAAAGGAAGGGGATGTGGATGGCGCTGTGGGTTAAACCACAGAGCCTAGCCCTTGCCGATCAGAAGGTCGGCGGTTCGAATCCCCGCAACAGGGTGAGCTCCCGTTGCTCAGTCCCAAGTGCAAGTGGATAAATAGGTACCGCTCCAGCGGGAAGGTAAACGGCGTTTCCGTGCGCTGCTCTGGTTTGCCAGAAGCGGCTTAGTCTTGCTGGCCACATGACCCAGAAGCTGTACGCCGGCTCTCGGCCAATAAAGCGAGATGAGCGACGCAACCCCAGAGTCGTCCGTGACTGGACCTAATGGTCAGGGGTCCCTTTACCCTTTACCTTGAAAGAAGAGACTTCATCCACCTCTGCTATTTGATGACCGTGTCGTGCTTTGTACAGTGGTACCTTGGTTCTCAAACGCCTTGGTGTTCCGGTTTGTGAACTTTTATCGGAAGCCGAACATGCTCCTTTTTGAGTGCCACACTTCCATTTTGAGTGTTATGCTGAAGCCTGTCTGTTTTTGCAATTTATTTTACGTTTTTGTTTTTGCGGCTCATTTTGTTTCGTTTTTGTGACTGTGTGGAACCCGGTTCAGCTACCGATTGATTGATTGTATGACTGCAGTACATTGTTTAATGCTTTCATTTTATGGAGCAATGGCCTCTAAATTAGATAGTAAAATTCATGTTAAATTGCTGTTTTAGGGGTTGTTTTTTAAAGTCTGGAACGGATTAATCCATTTTGCATTACTTTCTATGGGAAAGCGCGCCTTGTTTTTGGAACGCTTTAGTTTTGGAACGGACTTCCGGAACCGATTAAGTTTGAGAACCAAGGTACTACTGTATACCAAATTAAAAACCCTTCCTTCTTGTCCCTGCTATCAGTCCCTCTTAATATTTCTGCTTCCTTTAACTAAAGAATCAGTACCAGAGAGAGGTAAGAGGTTTAGATAGCAAACTGATCCATCTAGATCATTGCCAGCAGCTCTCCAGAGTTTCAGAAAGGGGATATCCCCCCCCCCATGTCAAAATGTTGGCGATCGAACCAGGGACCTTCTCACAAAAGAGGTGCTCAGTGCTGAACTATGTCCATTCCCCATTCTCAATTCACAGTTGTCGTAGTGCCCTAAATTAGGGATGGATAAATTTGTCCATTTCACTTTGTCTTCATCTCTCTTTTCAAATAATTCTTGAATTCAGTCCTCTGCATTTCTGTGGTAATTGTTGCATCCCCCCCCCCAAAAAAAAAACTCATGAAAATTTGTCAGATTCATAGTGCAAATTTCTCCTTAGTATCACATTTTTGTATGCGGTTTTGGCTAATGTACCAATTCCTGCAAGCAGTGTTTCATAATATAATGCATTTTGTGTTACTTTCATAATATATGTATTTTAATGCACATATTAAATGCATCTTCCCTAATATGTCCATTTTTGTATACATGGTTGGTGTACAAAACTGCATCGCAAAATTCAGAGAAGTGCAGATTTTGAAGAATAGTTGCGTCTTGGTTGGATGAATTTCTCTTTAAAATGCAAACAAACCTGAATACGCCCCCCCTTATCACTTCCATTGATTTAGCCTCCAGAAATCTTGGCTCCCCCCATTTTAAAATTTCAGCATTTAAATTTCTGAGACTGAATGAAAACTTGGAACTTCTCCCTGTAATCATTTTTGTGAAAATCTAGCAGTAAAATAAATAAATAAATCACCCAGTATTCTGTCTGTAAATCCTGCTCAAGATCCATATCAATGTTATGATCACTGGTGCTCCTGAAACAAAGGGGGGAAAGCGGGTTAAATAACAGTCATAGGTTAAAATAAAATAAAATAAAATATGTTCTGGCTACTCTCTGATTCCAATTCTAAGGTCACTGCCGCAGTGGCAAAGTTTTGCGTTGTTGCAATTAAGCCTCGGGCAGCGCAAATAAGAGGCTCCGGATCTGTTTTTTCGGATTAAGCAACACTATTCTTTGACCAGTCGATTCTTATAATTATATTAATTTTAATTCTTATAAAGCAATGATTATTAATCATATTTTAATAGCAAGATGGTCACCCCCATTTAGTTAACATTAGACCGATTTTAATCTATATCTACAGCTGATTTGTATGTAATTCTGTGTGTATGCGTGTGTATACTGGTCGTTGACCGTAATAAAATGATTGGATAAAATAAAATAAAATAAAATAAAATAAAATAAAATAAAATAAAATAAAATAAAGATATAAAACCACATAATACATAATGAAAATGAAAACAACAACCCAATAGCCCCTCCCCCAAAAACACACATCTTAAAAGGGCATAGTATGTAGATCGTCAGGCAAAGGCCTGGTTGAAAAGTTTTTGCCTGGCGCCTAAAGGTGTATAATGAAGGCGCCAGGCAAATTTCCCTGGGGAGAGCATTCCACAAATGGGAGCCACCACAGAGAAGGCCCGTTCTTGTGTTGCCACCCTCCGGACCTTTCATGGAGGAGGCATATGAAGAAGGACCTCAGAGGAAGATCTCAGAGTCCAGGTAGGTTCATATGGAAAGAGGCAGTCCTTGAGGTATTGCGGTTCTGAGCCGTTTAAATGAGGAGAGGGAGTACCCTACACGCCAACTTGAACTCCTTGGAGTAAAAGGTGTACTATACTATAAATGCAATTAATCAATCAGTCAGTCAGTCAATCAATCAATCAATCAATCAATCACACCCTTGCCATTTGTTTCACACAAAAATGAAAAGAGGATCTGTTTGATTCCATTTTCATTTGTCACAAAATGAATGCACACACCTTAATCACAGGGCCAGATCAACAAATCCACTATAACTCATCCGATGAATCAACTATGCTTTGATTAAGTGGGTGGCAGCCCTAATACACGCCTGGTAAAGGAAAGGTCAGCACCAACTCTTTGAATTGTGCTTGGAAACATACTGGGAGCCAATGCAGGTCTTTCAGGATGGGTGTTATGTGGTCTCGGCGGCCACCCCCAGTCACCAGTCTAGCGGCCGCATTCTGGATTAGTTGTAGTTACTGGGTCACCTTCAAAGGTAGCCCCACGTACAGCGCATTGCAGTAGTCCAAGCGGGAGATAACCAGAGCATGCATCCACTCTGGCGAAACAGTGCGCAGGCAGGTAGGTAGGGTCTCAGCCTGCGTACTAGATGGAGCTGGTAGACAGCCGCCCTGGACACAGAAGTCAAAGCCGTCTACTAACCCCAGCCAATCAGGATGAAACTCCATGCGTACTGTTTATCCGACACAAAGGTCAGCATCAGTAGGGTTTGCAGATACATGCCCTCGACCAGCAACCAGAAGAAGTTGGCTAGGATGCTGAACTGGAAGAAAGCCACTGCAGACTTGCATGCCACCTACAGGACAAAACAAGGTTCATTTCAGACAACGAGGTTCTTTCATCAGGTAAGATTTTCCTCATTCAAATAAGGGCTGTGACCTTTTTCTTCTCCTGGCAGGGATGTTGATGATTATATAGAATCGTAGAATCATAGAGTTGGAAGGCATCCTGAGGGTCATCTGCATTGCCGGATTTATGTATGAGCTAAGCAAGCTATAGCTTAGGGCCCCACTCTCTTGGCCCCTAAAAAAATTGAAGGGGAGAAAACCTGGGTGTACATTTCCAAAATATGAGATAAAAAAGAAATAAAATAAAACCTACATACAGCACAACACATTTTGTGTTGTGTAGACTTCTATGATGTAAGTCATAGGCCCGGTCTGCTAGCCTGCTCCCTAAAATATCACTGGTTTGCTCATTTCTATATATAGGGTGCCTAATTCTGCATGGACTGGTTATAACAATTACTTTGATAAAATACATATTTTGTTATGTGCAAGTGGCTTTAGATACCTATTAGGTCCATAAATTACCATCTACCATATATTCAACACAAAAACAGCAACAATTTGTTGTTGACAAAGGACAGCTGGACATATAAAGGGCCCCATTACCTTCAGTAGCTTAGGGCCTCATCAAACCTAAATCCGGCCCTCGTCATCTGAATCCCAGCTAAAGAATCCCTGATGGTTGACCATCCAATCTCCATTTAAAAACCTCCAAGAAAGGAGAATCGACCACCTTCCACTGTCAAACAGCTCATACAATGGGAATTTTCTTCCTAATACTTGGGCAAAAGTTGATGATGGATTGGGGGTGGTGAGGATTTTGCTAATTAATCACTCACGAAAGAGTCTCTAAACAACTCACCAAAAAAATAAAGAGCCAAAGGCGGGGCATAAAAACGAAAACACGTTGCATTCAAACCATTACAGTGGCTCATAAATGGACCCAGCGAAACCTGGGCAGCACCGAACAGCTATCAATAAGCAGCAGAAAAATGGCCACAGGCTGTCGGTGGTGGCACCAGGTGGACTTCCCTGGGGAGGGCATCCCAGCCACAACTGGGAAAGGTTGGTAAGTGAAGCTTTTGGCAGACAGAAAGAACTTTTCCGCTCTTGAGGAATTGATGGACTGCTTTTGCTTGGGACTAGTACTCTGCTCGGGACCCAGGTGGTGCTGTGGGTTAAACCACAGAGCCTAGGGCTTGCCGATCAGAAGGTCGGCAGCTCAAATCCCTGCGACGGGGTGAGCTCCCGTTGCTCGGTCCCACCTCCTGCCCACCTAGCAGTTCGAAAGCATGTCAAAGTGCAAGTAGATAAATAGGTACCGCTCCGGGCGGGAAGGTAAACAGCGTTTCCGTGCACTGCTCTGGTTCGCCAGAAGCGGCTTAGTCATGCTGGCCACATGACCCGGAAGCTGTACGCCGGCTCTCGGCCAATAAAGCGAGATGAGCACCACAACCCCAGAGTCGGACACGACTGGACCTAATGGTCAGGGGTCCCTTTACCTTTAGTACTCTGCTCATGCTTCCAGTCTGTACATTTCCTCCCTCCCAGAAAGGGCAGTGGAGTCTCCCCGATACTCTTACCTCACAAAGTGAACTGAGTTAAAGTCTGCCCCCAAGACATCTTACCCACTAGGGAAGTCAGGAAGCATGAAATGGCCATGTTGAAAAAGGTCAAAGCCATCCTTTCCCCCCTCACGGAAGCAAAACAGGAGCCATGTCTGGGAAACCTCATAGCCTGCTTCTTCTGCAAACAAACAGCTTTTGTGTAAAGTATTATTTTCAAAAGCGAGTCAGATGCGTACCGTTGACATCAGGCAGTGGTCCATGCTGTCGTCGGAGAACAAAATGGTGTCTTTGGTGAAAACGGCAGCTGCCCTCAGGACGAAGGAGACAAACAGATGCATGTGGATATAATTCCGTGTGCAGTGGAATTTCCTGGAAGGGGGCAGGAAAGCAGATTGTCAGTTTTGCAGGCTGACATAACCTCGCTGAATTGAGCTGAATTCTGCTTTCAGGGCACCTAAATGGTGGCTTTGGCTGCAGGAATGATAGGAATGGCCACCAACATGGATGTCTTTAAAAGGGATTTAGCTTACAAGGAGTTAGGGGTGAGAGATTCTGTCAATTTCAGCTCCTCTCTGTTTCTAATTTTTCCAACTTTACGGTCCGCTCTCCACATTTCCACATCCGCTGGTGATTTATTTCTTTGAAAGACCTCATGAAGAATCATCAGCATTTTATTTCAAACTTCTCCTAATACAAACTTCTCCTAATAAATGTGCAAAGCGATTCCCCACCCCCAATTCAGTGCATTTTTGTATGCTGTTTCAACCAGCATTTTAATAATGTTACTTACCTGTTGCCTCGTGTTTTCCAGTGCTTTAAAGCACTGTGTCTGAGTGCTTTATTCTCCCCCTGGATCTTTCCACAGGAAAAACCACTCTTTAAAAGCTGAAGCGCAACCAACGTCAATTCGATTTCCCCATGGATTGCCATTTGCTCCGACTCAGCACGAAAGAGTGGATTTTCATGGGGAAAGCTCTGGAGCAAAAAGAAAGAATGTGAGTAAGTGAGTGAGTGAGCACTCAGATATGGAGCTGAAAAGTGCAGAGGAAAGTTAAGTACCGCTAAGCCCTTATATGCACACTTGACCCCTAGAATCTTCCCCTGTTACTTGGCTGGAAGACTACAAAACAAAATTCAGAGAAGTGCCAATTTAGATGGCTGTGTTTCAGTTCTCATGGAGTTTTCAAAGGTGAAATTTAGGTAAGTTCACTTTTGAATCTTACACCAGTGTGGTGTAGTGGTTAAGAGCGGTAGACTCATAATCTGGTGAACCGGGTTTGTGTCTCCTCTCCTCTACATGCAGCTGCTGGGTGACCTTGGGCTAGTCACACTTCTTTGAAGCCTCTCAGCCCCACTCACCTCACAGAGGGTTTGTTGTGGGGGAGGAAGGGAAAGGAGAATGTTAGCCGCTTGGAGACTCCTTCGGGTAGTGATAAAGCGGGATATCAAATCCAAACTCTTCTTCTTCTTCTAATATCAGGTTCATGGGTTTGAGCCCCACCTTTGGCAAAAAAAAATCCTGCATTGCAGAGGGTGGACTAGATGGTCCCTTCTAAATCTACAATTCTATGATTCCATGAATGTGAATTAAATTTCTCCTCCATCTCCGTGTGGCACTTAGACGACATTCAGTCTTTATTTAGCATTCATCTTGATTAGCTTGTGGGGTGTTTACATGCCATCCTGTTCATTGTTTGTTCATTCATTCCACATTTCCCCATCACTTCCCTAACCTCAAAGGAGTTTCCTATTTTTTAAGTGGTTTTGTTACACAAGGGTGACTGAGCTCTTTAATCCACTTTAAATGTGAAAAACTAAATGACACGTAAAGTACACGTTTGAATTCCACCTGCAAAATTGTGGCAGTCCGGAGGTGCCCAGGGTTGTGATGGAGTCCAATGGAGCTATTCTGCTCCCCATCAAAGTCTGGTAAAACCTACATGATGCAGCTAAGCTATAGGCCCCAGAAGCACATGGCTTGAGGAAAACTCAAACGCAACATGGGATATATATATATATATATATATATATATATATATATATATATATATATACCTTTTTCGCTCTATAAGGCGCACCTGACCATAGGACGCACCTAGTTTTTAGAGGGGGAAAACCCCAATTTTTTGAGGATCAGCTCAAATTTCTGGAGCTTCTTTTGCAAAGGAGAAAAGCCCCATTTTTTGAGGATCAGCTCAAAGTTGTTGAACTTACTTTGGAAAGGGAAAAAACCCTGTTTTATGGGGTTTAACTCACCGTTCTGCAGCTTCAGGAAGCCATTTCTACAGTTTCCAGACAGATAATCTAATCAGCCAGTCACATGTCGCTGGGGAAACAGCCTCCCTCTGCAAGGGGGCGGGGCTGGAATCTCTCTCCCTTATCTCTCTCCCCGATTGTTTGCTGAGCAGCTGCTCAGCGGGCTTCCTTTCAACACCCCCTTCTCTCTCTCTCTCTCTCTCTTTTTTTTAAAAGCACGATCTGCTTTTGCCCCTGGGCAGTTCAGCTCCAGAGACCACACATTCACTCCATAAGACGAACAGACATTTCCCCTTACTTTTTAGGAGGAAAAAAGTGCGTCTTATGGAGCGAAAAAAGTGAAAAATACGGGGTGTGTGTATATATATATATATATATATATATATATATATATATATATAGGCAGTTTAGTTCAAATCCCAGGGGAGGACGAGATAAGTGTAGAGCTGGGTTCTGTCTCTGAAAGGCACGTCCAGCATTTACCGGAAGAAGGTGAAGATGAGCAGAGCTGTAATGAGCGAAGCCAGGGAAGTTGCATAGCCTGCGGTGTAGATGTGCCAGAATGTTGAATAGTATGATTTCTGTGGGGGATAAAGAGAACATTCAGAAGTGGCGGCACATGAGGAGGAAGCATCTTTCAGAGTTAAAACCCCGTTTCCCTTGGTAACCACGGAGGGGGAGGACATTGTGTAGAAGACAGAAGTGTCATGGGCCAGGAGTCGGCTTCACCTGCTGAACAGCAGCCTGAAGGAGCAGAAGGGAGAGTGACTCCACCTGCTGGTGATCAGCCTTCTTGCTCCTGAGGAGAACCAGCTGGCTCCAGCTTTCTTAAGCAGGGTTTCCAACTCAGTCAGTTGCTGGAAACAACATTTGTCGTTCCTGACCAGACCTTGGTGCTTCATGTCACCTTAGACCAGGCATCCCCAAACTTCGGCCCTCCAGATGTTTTGGACTACAATTCCCATCATCCCTGACCACTGGTCCTGTAAGCTAGGGATCATGGGAGTCGTAGGCCAAAACATCTGGAGGGCCGCAGTTTGGGGATGCCTGGCTTAGACCCTTGGCTTTCTTGAACCCTAGATCATCTGACTATGTGAACTGAGATACTCCTGACCTTAGGACTGGACTGAACCTTGTATACAGACTCTGCCTCCAGGCAATGCCCCCCTGAGATTCGGCTGGTTGGCTGGCTTCTCCCTCCACTGAGCTCTGCCGTGACTGAGCAGCACAGGACTATGATGAGAAGACCTTCATTTCCACGATTGATTCACATTTGCTTGTTTTCATGCATCTAGGCTAAGGATGACCAACTTCTGCATTCAGAAGTTTCTCTTCTGTTCAAGGCTAGCTTCGGCGTGGGCATTTGACCAAGGGCCAAAAAGACCCAATGGCTTATCTGCTCCCAATGATGCTTTGGGACCACCAGCTGATGCGGGGGGCCCATGCCACCTTCAGAACTGCAGCACCCTAGTGATGCTCCTTCTTGTTGTCCCCACTTCCTTCACCTCAATCTCCCAAAGTCATCCAATGAAGCTGAAGGATGGAAGATTCAGGGCACTTAATGGGGAACCATGGCAACACGCTCTTGGCCACCTGCCAGCCACGTTGCTCTGCTTTCTAGGTGAACAGGACAAGGGCAAAGTGATGGAGAGGGCAGGCGCGGTGCAAATAAGCTGGCAGGAATAAAATAATAATAATAATAATAATAATAATAATAATAATAATTTATTATTTATACCCCGTCCATCTGGCTGGGTTTCCCCAGCCACTCTGGGCAGCTTCCAACAGAACATTAAAATACAATAATCTATTGAACATTAAAAGCCTCCCTAAACAGGGCTGCCTTCAGATGTCTTCTAAAGGTCTGGTAGTTGTTGTTCTCTTTGACATCTGGTGGGAGGGCGTTCCACAGGGCGGATGCCACCACTGAGAAGGCCCTCTGCCTGGTTCCCTGTAATTTGGCTTCTCGTAGTGAGGGAACCGCCAGAAGGCACTCGGAGCTGGACCTCAGTGTCCGGGCAGAACGATGGGGGTGGAGACGCTCCTTCAGGTATATTGGACCGAAGCCATTTAGGGCTTTAAAGGTCAGCACCAACACTTTGAGTTGTGCTCGGAAACGTACTGGGAGCCAGTGTAGGTCTTTCAAGACCGGTGTTATGTGGTCTCTGCGGCCGCTCCCAGTCACCAGTCTAGCTGCCGCATTCAGGATTAGTTGTAGTTTCCGGGTCACCTTCAAAGGGAGCCTCACATAGAGCACATTGCAGTAATCCAAGCGAGAGATAACTAGAGCATGCACCACTCTGGCGAGACAGTCCGCAGGCAGGTAGGGCAGGAAAGCCACCAGCGTGTCTAGTTTTGGTTCAGATCTCCAAACGGGAAAATATTCAGTGCAGATTTAAAAGCTCGACTGACCTGATCTTCTGGCCCCTTTGTTAAACTCTCTTCAAACCCGCAGGCGACTGGATATGGGGGGAATGGCTCTGACCAGTAAAGGCCTGGAGTGCAATTTCTGTGCAGGAATCCTGCGAAAAAATATCGCTGTGAAGCTCTAACATTAACACATCCTATCCTAGTACAACGTCGCCAGTAAATCGAGATGGCAATATCTGGAGAACCTAAAACACTAATGGGCATGAACCAGGGTGTCTGGTAGCTGGGGAAAGGGGCAGGCACCTTATTTCATAAGATTTATACAACCACTTGATTGTAAAAAAGCAAAACAAAACTCAAAGGACACTCTCAGTGACACCAGCAGAGCTTACAAAGTTAGGTCAGAGGAAGTGTCTGTTCGTCTGCCTTCAATTTATTCCCACAACAGCCTTGCAAGGTGGGTTAGGCTGAATTATTGCTGATTTGGCCAAAGTCACATGCTTTGAAGTACAGGGATGCCTTGGTTCTCAAACAACTAGGAACCCAAACACTGCAAACCCGGAAGGAAGTGTTCCGGTTTGCAAACATTTTTCGGAAGCCGAACGTGCTCCATTTTGAGTGTTACGCTTCCGATTTGAGTACAACACTTCCGTTTTGAGTGTTACGCTGAGGTCTGTCTGGTTTTGCTATTTATTTTGCATTTTTGTGGCTCTTTTTTGTGTGTGTTACTGTGTGGAACCCAGTTCAGCTACTGATTGATTGGTTGATGGTGTGACTGCAGTACATTGTTTATGGCTTTCATTTTATGGATCAACGGTCTTGTCAGTAAAATTCATGTTAAATTGCTGTTTTAGGGTTATTTTTCAAAGGGTGGAATGGATTAATCCATTTTGCACTACTTTCTATGGGAAAGCGTGCCTTGGTTTTGGAACGCTTTGGTTTTGGAACGGACTTCATGAAAATCATCATAATAATCACATGCATAAAGGTAAAGGGACCCCTGACCGTTAGGTCCAGTCGCGGACGACTCTGGGGTTGCGGCGCTCATCTCGTTTTATTGGCCGAGAGCCGGCGTACAGCTTCCGGGTCATGTGGCCAGCATGACTAAGCCGCTTCTGGCAAACCAGAGCAGCGCACGGAAATGCCGTTTACCTTCCCACCCTATTTATCTACTTGCACTTTGACGTGCTTTCGAACTGCTAGGTTGGCAGGAACCAAGGTACCACTGTATACCATTTCCCTCTCTGACCCACATGAGCTCTGACAGAGAGATACAAGGGAGGGATTTTTTTTTTATTAAGGGTCTTGCCATGTATGCTGGTGATTTCTTCAAAAAATCCTGGGCAGGCGAGCGTCACCGTCTCTCCAAAAGTAGCTTTGGGCCAGCAACTTAGTCCATCCCAAACGCCTGCACATCCTAAGGAGAAAACTCAGTGTCAGATTGAAGACTCCTACTATCCAGAATGATGAATAATTGCTTTACAGGGTCTAGCAGAATAAAAGCCCGCCGGACCAAGTCAATGGCCCATCTATTCTAGCAGCAGCCACCCAGGTTGCTGGCAAATAATAATAATAATAATAATAATAATAATAATAATAATAATAATAATAATAATAATTTTATTTGTACCCTGCCCATCTGGCCAGGTCTCCCCAGCCACTCTGGGCGGCTTCCAATAGATATAAAAATACATTAAAATATCACAGGTTAAAAACTTTCCTAAATAGGGCTGCCTTGAGGTATTTTCTGAATGTCAGATAGTTGTTTATCTCTTTAGCCTCTGCTGGGAGGGCGTTCCACAGGGCGGGCGCCACTACCGAGAAGGCCCTGTGCCTGGTTCCCTGTAGCTTTGCTTCTCACAATGAGGGAACCGCCAGAAGGCACTCGGAGCTGGATCTCAGTATCCGGGCTGAACGGTGGGGGTGGAGACGCTCCTTCAGGTATACTGGACCGAGGCCGTTTAGGGCTTTAAAGGTCAGCACCAACACTTTGAATTGTGCTTGGAAGTGTACTGAGAGCCAATGTAGGTCTTTCAAGACCGGTGTTATGTGGTCTCGGCGGCCACTCCCAGTCACCAGTCTAGCTGCCGCATTTTGGATTAATTGCATCTTGGTGAATATTTATATAGGACTGGGCTCATGCCTGTTACCTTTAAAATCTGGTAAGAGAGTTTCATTTCCCCCCAAGCATCGACTCTCATCTTTCATAAGCTGTTGGAATATTCTGCATTCTGGATGGATGGAAGCCACCTACGGCGAAAAGGCGGGGTGGGAGAGAGAGAGAAATTGTATTTCTTATTTTCTCCCCTCCCCCTTTTTATTATCTTTATTGCATTTTTAAAAATTACAGAGAAAGCATAAGTTAAACATTACATCCAAATATTCAAAAAGAAAAAGGGGAAATACAAAAAAGTAAAAATATGAAAAGGAAAAGAACAGGAAAAGAAAGAAAAATGATGAATAATAAAAAACAAAAAAGAATTAGTCAAGCACACAAGTTTGTTCAAAGGATACAAACAGTAATTTGAATATTCTATATGCCAGGTTCTCAGAAAGAAATACATTTATAAACCTTCTTGTCTTTCTTTCTTTACTGTCACTTTATTTCTGTTCCGGAAAACTAGTTTGAATCCCTGCTTTATTAGTTGACTCTCCTCTATCTCTTTGCGGCTTCAACACTTCTCTTAAGTGACAAATATTCTGTATTCATTTATTAAAATCAGTTTTTTTCATTATATCTGTGAGATTAATCTAAACACAACCAAGTATTTTTTGCGGAACCATATTTTGCCAGGCAGTTTTTAAAGCAATCCCATTCCTTTTTTACCTTGTCGCCTGAGTGTATTTCTTATTTTCATTGAACAACCTGCTTTTATTGATAATGTTAATGCTTTATATCATAAACCGCTTAATAGTTTTTAGTTCCTTTTTTAAAAATAAAAAAAAACACCAAGCGGTATATAAATTATTTTGTTGTATTTCTTATTTTCATTGAACAAAATTTATATACCGCTTGATTATTATTATTATTATTTTTAAAAAAAACACTGTCAAAAGATGATTGAAATCAAAGCGCCTGAAAAGAGAGAAAACACATGTAACGTCTGCATGTCTCGATAGACCTGCCTTAGCAAAACTGTTTTAGGCCAGTGCAGAAAAGAATACAGCAAAGTTTCCTGCCTGGTGTCAAGAGGCAGGGAGTTCCAAAGGGTATGCTAGTGTTACTCACTAAACCAGTGGCTGAGGGTTCTTTTCAACAAAAGGACTGAGCTCCTTCTTGGACAATCTTCCCAAGAGTCATGTGGTGGCAAGGGGCAGGTCCAGTGGGGAGGGTTTTTTATTTATTCATGTACTTCCTTCATAAAATCGCAGAGTTGGAAGGGACCCCAAGGGTCATCTAGTCCAACCCCCTTCAATGCAGGTATAGGCAGGTGTCCCTTATAGGGATCGAACCTGCAACCTTGGCACTATCAGCACCATGTTCTAACCAACTGAGCCGTCCAGGCATGCCTTATTTATTTATATAAAAAAAATTATATACTGCCATGTCTATTATATATATATATATACTAGTAGACTTTAAGCCCGTTAAATTAACGGGCGCTAGAACATCATGGAAAGTGGGGACGGCGAGAACTTGCTGAAGTGCTCGATGTACTTGGGCACTGAATGCCCCTTCAGCAGGCAGCGCAGGAGGCGCATTGCGGCGGCGGCGGCACTGGCACCAGCCAGGCCCCGGCAGGCCAACTCAGCCGCCACTTGTAACGGCCGCTGCCGCTTAGAAGTAAGTCCACGCGAGTGCGCACCCGCCGCTTCAACAGCCCGGCCGCCCGAAGTCTCTGCGCTCCAATCCCTGTGTCCGTGGGGCACATGCGCAGTAGGACACAGGGACGGACACAGGGACTGGACGCAGAGACACTTGCACTTTATTACTGTAGATTATATATATATATCACAGCGGTTTATAGGAATATCAAAATATAAAACCAGGCAATAAAACCATAAAAAGTTAACAGCAAGTTAAAAACATAAAGAAATCAAAAACTTCCACAACTTAGGGGCCACCACAGAGAAGGCACTCTCCAAAGTTTCCATCACTCTGAGTTTCTGAGGCCCAAAGAAATACCAAGGTGGTCTCCTCTGTGAATCGTAGCAGCCAAGAGGATCTGTAGGAAAAGAGGTGGTCTTTCTGATATTTGGGGACTACATCATTAGAGTAGAATAATGCTAGAATTGTTTTTATTTCTAGCAGAAGCGGGGAGGGGGCACCCCACTTCCCTTTACAGTTATCATCAAGATGGCAACTAGGTAGTTCTGCAAAGAAGAAGATACAGAGGAGGGATTTTTCAAAGATGAGAATAAGAAGGACAGTACATTCCAAAAGAAGAGAAGAGAACTGCAAACACCATGGATTGAATCTGGCAAAGACGATGATAAGAAGAACACCACATTGCAAAAGAAGAGAAGAGAAAGTCATGCGGCATTGATTGACTTTTGGGCCTGGAAATTTGTGAGGGTTGGGGTGGGATAAAGAGGATATACTTGGATTTGTTTTTTCCTGTCTAAGTGGTTAAGATGTTTGGATCTGGATACTGGCGTTAATGATTATATGTTAAAAATTAGGAGGTTAGTAGTGAGAAACATAGCTAAAAATTTTGAGACCAGAGGGTGGTAAGGGTGTAAAAAGAAGAAAATTAGGAGCTTTAAGTTAGGTTGGAGTAAGGGAATTTGATAAGGCTTGAGGAAAGGACCAGAAGTAATGAGGTGCTGAGGTATGGAAAAAAAGGAGTTAGCTTAAGTAAAATGATTTTGGTATTTTATGTTATTGTGAATTTGGAAAACTGATAAAGAGGATAGATAATGAATTCAACAGAGGGGGACTTGAGGAAGTCAACCGAAATATGAAATTGAGGAAAGAAGGAATACCTGGCCCACAGAAATGGGCCAGGCCTAAGCAATGATATTTAATATGTTAGCTACGTTAAATGTATAATGTTTACTGTATTCCCGGTGAGAGAGGGGGATGGAAATTTGCTTCCTTCAGTGAGAGGGGGGAAGGATGGAAATTTAACGGTATTGTTAAGTGCTTAAAATTGTTAAAATCAATAAAAAAAATTAAAATAATAATAATAAAACAAGAAGAAGATGGCAATTAGGTAAACTTGACATCAGTAAATTCCACCCCCAGAGATGAGATCTTCTGGGTGGGGATTGGAACCATCAAATTTGAGATAGTGAAGAATTGCAGAGCATCTAACCTTGACCCTAACATGAAGGGGAGAAATGTGAGGCGCTACCCAGACCAAAATAGAATTCTTTTTATTCCATTTTAGACCAGGAGCAGATAATTTTCTTCTTTCCCTTAGTGTGTGTGTGTGGAGGGGGAGGGATAGTAAGTTGCACCCCCCCCCAAAAAAAAATAGCACCTCTTTTTATTGCAAAAAAATGGAAAGAAGCACTTGGCCACCGTCATGTTGTCAACGGAAGCATCTGAAAATAAATAAATAAAATAAAACCAGACGGCGCAGGGTTTTCGCACGGCGTCAGGCCAAACCAATACCGACTTCCAACAACGGTAACAAAAAAAATTATTACTCTGAGAAGGGCAATGCATTTTGCATTTCAAAAGAACCTATTCAGAGCTTGTGGCTGGAATCTAATTGTATCCGCCTTTCTCCTTTGACTGCTTCAGATGCTTTTCAGGAACTGTAATCATGTGAAATTGTTTGCTGTTGGGATACTTTTACGCTGGCGTTTCGAAAGAGCCAGAAGATAGAATTAAGATGCAACAGTTCCATTCCCCCCCCCACCCCCATTTTTAATATAGAACCCTCTTTCTGAGATCACAAGGAACTTCTTAAATTCAAACGAGAAATGAATGGGAAATGAGGTTGTCGGATCTTTAGCCTGACCTTAATCAAGAGTTCCCATTTTTTTGGGGGGGGGGGACTTCCTTGGTTCCAGAAACTCAGCCCCAGTGCCCCCTACCTTATTAAAAGCACTATTCAGAATAGCAGAACAGCACGACCCACTGAGGAGGATAATGGCACAGTTAAATTCAAAACAGCCACAAATAATGGCACATTTATTCAGAACTCAATTAAAACTATCCAGTTCGATGAATTCAACAAAACTGATGAACTTGGTGCAGTGATACCATCTTTTAAAAATCTGGCCGGCGTTTACCCCTCCAGTGCATACCGTCCGACATTTCTCAGATGAAAATAGGGATATTCTATTCCAGTGATGGCTAACCTTGACACTCCAGATGTTTTGGGACTACAACTCCCATCATCCCTGACCACTGATCCTGTTAGCTAGGGATGATGGGAGTTGTAGTTCCAAAACATCTGGAGTGTCAAGGTTAGCCATCACTGTTCTATTCTAACATCAGGAAGTTTCTCCCTCGTTTGATCTCCCACACACATAAATGCCATATACACAATTACATCGGTCACCTTGAGCCAATTGCAACCTCTCCACCTCACCTACCTCACAAGGCTGTTGTAAATAAAATAAAAAAACCCGGCAAGAGAAGGATCGTGAACAACACCTTCAACAGATAAATGGAAGGAAATCAAATTTGAGCTGTAAGCTGCCTTGAGTCTTTGTCAGCGAAAGACTGTGAGAATGATCCGGAACATAAAAAGGTAAAGGGTAAAGGGACCTCTGACCATTAGGTCCAGTCGTGTCCGACTCTGGGGTTGCGGCGCTCATCTCGCTTTATTGGCCGAGGGAGCCGGCGTACAGCTTCCGGATCATGTGGCCAGCATGACTAAGCCGCTTCTGGCAAAACAGAGCAGCGCACGGAAACGCCGTTTACCTTCCCGCCAGAGTGGTACCTATTTATCTACTTGCACTTTGACGTGCTTTCGAACTGCTAGGTTGGCAGAAGCAGGGACCGAGCAACGGGAGCTCACCCCGTCATGGGGATTCGAACCGCCGACCTTCTGATCGGCAAGCCCTCAGGAACATACCTGAGAGTAAATCCTACTGAATTCAGTGGGACTTAGTTCTGGGTAAAATTGATAGGATTGCAGGGAAAGGCTGCCCAGTTTTTGCCCAGTTACCTGGGAGTAAGCTCTATTGAATACAATGGGACTTACTTCTGAGTAGACATGGAAAGGTTTGCAGTGTAAGGATCTGTTTACAATAAAGGAATAAACACTCCACACCATTTCCTAAAGCAATTGGCTGGCTGCGGAAGCACTGCAATTAAAGAATATAAAGTGGATTGCTTTATAATTTTTCTTCTAAATTATAGGAAGGGCTTTGCATGCCAGTTCCACCATTCATTCGGTTGCATTTTATTTTCAGTGTAAACAGGAGTCGGTTTTTCCACCCACAATACTCTTTAATTGTTCTCTGAGGCGTGGAGGGGAGGAAAAAGGAAAATCAGGACATTCAGGGATCAAATCAGAAACCAGGATCGCTTCTGTAATTCTGAGACCGTCCCTGGAAAATCGGGACATTTGGAGGGTATGCCAGTGCCCCCTTCTGCCCCCTAGGCAGTGCCGGATTTACCGGTATGTATAAGCTAAACAAGCTATAGTTTAGGGCCTCACTCTCTTGGGGCCCCCCAAAAAAATTAAAGGGGAAAAAACTGGATGTACATTTCCAAAATATAAGATAAAAAACCAAATAAAATAAAACCTACATACAGCAACAGTGTTTTGTGTTGTGTAGGCTCCTATGATGTAAGTGATGGGCCCCACCTGCTCGCCTGCTCCCTAAAATATCACTGGCTTGCTCCTTTCTATATATAGGGTGCCTACATTCTGCATGGACTGGTTGCACGGCAATATGTGCAAATGGCTTGAGATGCCTAATAGGTCCATAAATTACTATATAGCATATATTCAACACAAAAACAGTGACAATTTGTTGCTGACAAAGGACAGCTGGACAGTTCTGGGCACCACAGTTCAAGAAGGATACTGACAAGCTGGAACGTGTCCAGAGGAGGGCAACCAAAATGGTCAAAGGCCTGGAAACGATGCCTTATGAGGAACGGCTTAGGGAGCTGGGTATGTTTAGCCTGGAGAAGAGAAGGTTAAGGGGTGATATGATAGCCATGTTCAAATATATAAAAGGATGTCATATAGAGGAGGGAGAAAGGTTGTTTTCTGCTGCTCCAGAGAAGCGGACATGGAGCAATGGATTCAAACTACAAGAAAGAAGATTCCACCTAAACATTAGAAAGAACTTCCTGACAGTAAGAGCTGTTCGACAGTGGAATTTGCTGCCAAGGAGTGTGGTGGAGTCTCCTCCTTTGGAGGTCTTTAAGCAGAGGCTTGACAGCCACCTGTCAGGAATGCTTTGATGGTGTTTCCTGCTTGGCAGGGGGTTGGACTGGATGGCCCTTGGGGTCTCTTCCAACTCTATGATTCTATGATTCTATGATTTAAAGGGCCCCATTACCTTCAGTAGCTCAGGGCCTCATCAGACCTAAATCCAGCCCTGCCCTTAGGTAATCCCACAAATTAATGTGGGAGAATGCTGAACCGAGTTTGAGAAAGGGAGATGTTGTAACTGACAGGTTCATTCCTCTCGGCTCCCCGATTACAGTAAGAACAGGGTTCGAATCCCCACCCTGATATGAAGCTCACTGAGTGACCTTGGGCCACTCACTGCCTCTCAGCCTAACCTACCTCACAGGGTTGTTGTGAAAATAAAGTGGAGAGGGTAGAACCTTGAGTTCCTTGGAATAAAAGGTGAAATATAAATGCGACATATAACTATTGGGGATTGTTCTAAGGCTGAGCAGAATGTTACCTTTAAAGAAATTTTAGCTTGAAATTGGGGGGGGGGGGCTCTTAGGAGACCAAGTTTTTGCCCAAACTGCTATCTCATTTCACCTGTTTTTCCATTGCCGTCACTCCTCGGTTTGTGGTCCTGGCTGTGCTTAGATTTCATTTGGTTCCAAATTCATGTTCTATTCTGTGGTTCTGCATCCATCAAGGGAAATCTCACACTGAAACTCTTACTTCACCTGGGTCTCCCCTGCTGGATCAGAGAGATTCTTCTTACGGGACTATAATATACATATTCAGTATTCATTGCCTTGATCTTTCATCATTACGTTAATTGCGCCTGGCAAATCAGTTTTTAAATAACCAGGAATTAAAATAAAGTAGAACATCTAATTAACACCAGTGCTGAAAATATCAACCTTGCTCCGAGATCCATGAGGGCTGAATTACTGGAGTCGGAGATCAAAGTCCTGACTGTTAAATATATCCCACTTCTTAAAGCTGAGCTTTAATAATAGACGACGCCTCATATCAATATGTAAATGTGTTCTGCACAAGAGCAGTGGCCCTGAATTTCACCCAAAGCAAAATGTTGAGATGGTTTAGGAAGGCAAGCAAAACAAGAAAAGGGGTGAAAAATAAATTTGTGGGTGTGTCTTGTACCTCCAACTGATGTTTCATTCTTCTTCACCTAGCGCATCACTAAACCATGAAACGCACAGGTTAAAGCTTACTGGGAAATGATATATAATGAATTGAAAAGGGTGTTCAAAATAACTTTTATTAAAAAAAGAAAAGAAAACCCCGAAGCTTTTCTTTTGGGAATTATAGGGACAGAACTACCTAAATTGTATAGAAATTTATTTATGTATGCTACTACAGCAGCAAGAATGTTACTCTCCCCAAAATGGAAAGAAGCAGAAGTCCCAGCAAAGGAAGAATGGATACAAAAACTTACGGAATATGCAGTAATGGCAAAACTTACCGGAAGAATAAGAATAAGAAATCAAGATAACAAATGGGAATGGTTTATTGAATATTTACAGACAAATTATAAGCAGATAAAAACATTAGCAGAATTATTGTAATAACCTGCAGTTTTATAAGAGTATATATTTGCAGTAGATAATTAAATGAGTAAATTAAATGAATTTGGATATGCAGAAGATATTAAAAAAATTAATTTAAGGAGCCACAGAAAGAGGGGGAAGGAAGTCAAATTTGGAAATGTTGAATTGATTGTAACACTAATGAAATGTATAAATTTGAAAAGCATAAATAAAAAAATAAACCATGGAACTCACTAACACAAGATCTAGTGATAGCCGCTAACATGGAGAGCTTGAAAAGGAGGTAAGGCAAATTCATGGAGGATAATGACAGAAATGGCTGCTAGGATGGATGGATGCAATAGGTCTATGAATAGCAGCCTTGGGGAAGCATGGCTCTCATGCTCATGTCCTGCCTGGGGGCTTTTCAGGTTCACCTCATCACTGTGGGCCACAGAAGGTTGTCTAGATAGGCCTTTGGTTTGATCCAGGAAGATTCTTAGGTATTTTAAGTAAAGTTCTGTGGTTGATTTGAGTCTGGTACTCATGTGAAACTACAACTAATCCAGAATGCGGCAGCTAGACTGGTGACTGGGAGCGGCCGCCAAGACCACATAACACCGGTCCTGAAAGACCTATATTGGCTCCCAGTAGGTTTCCAAGCACAATTCAAAGTGTTGGTGCTGACCTTTAAAGCCCTAAACGGCCTCGGCCCAGTATACCCGAAGGAGTGTCTCTCTCTACCCCCATCGTTCAGCCCGGACACTGAGGTCCAGCTTCAGATACCATATCTGAAGAAGTATCTGAAGAAGTGTGCATGCACACGAAAGCTCATACCAAGAACAAACTGAGTTGGTCTCTAAGGTGCTACTGGAAGGAATTTTTTTATTTTGTTTCGACTACGGCAGACCAACACGGCTACCTACCTGTAAATGTTTAAATAGATTATTGTATTTTAACATTCTGTTGGAAGCCACCCAGAGTGGCTGGGGAAACCCAGCCAGATTGGAGGGGTATAAATAATAATATATTATTATTATTATTATTATTATTATTATTATTATTATTATTAATTCCATGATGAGGTGTTAATTAATTTATTCTGATGCGCAACATCCTGTGACAACTTTGCAGTCAATCAATAAATCTGTATCCCACCCCCTCACTCTGATCAATATCTCTATTGCTTCCCATGAGGACATGGACCCCTGGCCGTCTCCCGCTGTGGAGGTGACCCCGAGATTCTCTTCTCTTTTTCTCCCACGCTAGTCATGATGCTTTCTCTATCTCCTCCCTCCACCCCCAACCACCCCCTGGCAGGGTGGAGTAGAGAGGAGACTTCACTTTTGTACCTAACGCTTCCACGTCAGGTATTTGACATGTTCCTTGACTCTTTTTGTCATCCCAATTAAAAGTTAATAGCTGTCAAAAAGTGCTTCACGTGTTCAAAGGCATTAAGAGTAATGATAATTACTAGGTGTTCCCGTCAGGCATTCAGCTGCAACCACCCATGCAGGCAGAAATTGCTCAGGCAGACAAAGGAACCCGAAAGAGAGGGGGGGCAACGGCTGGGGGCTGCCAGGGGAGAAGAGTGGGTTTCATGTGTTTGGCAGCACGCAGGGACCGATCTGGACCTACAAATTGGCTAGGCTGAATGATCGGTCCTACAAATCAGATCAGGACGTCTGTGTGCACAGTCCTATAACTGAGGCTCATGCCAACCCTGCAAAGTAAAAGGGACCCCAGACCATTTGGTCCAGTCGTGTCGGACTCTGGGGTTGCGGCGCTCATCTCGCTTTATTGGCCGAGAGCCTGCGTACAGCTTCCAGGTCATGTGGCCAGCATGACAAAGCCGCTTCTGGCGAACCAGAGCAGCGCACAGAAACGCCATTTACCTTCCCGCCGGAGCGGTTCCTATTTATCCACTTGCACTTTGACATGCTTTCGAACTGCTAGGTTGGCAGGAGCTGGGACCGAGCAACGGGAACTCACCCCGTCGCAGGGATTCGAACTGCTGACCTTCTGATCAGCAAGCCCTAGTCTCTGTGGTTTAACCCACAGCGCCACCTGGGTCCCTGCAAAGTAGGCAAGGCTGAATAGTTGGTCCCACAAAGTTAGGTCAGAGGAAGTGTCTGCTCGTCGGCCTTTAAATTATTCCCACAACAGCCCTGCAAGGTGGGTTAGGCTGAATTATTGCTGATTTGGCCAAAGTCACATGCTTTGAAGTACAGGGATGCCTTGGTTCTCAAACGCCTTGGTACTCAAACAACTAGGAACCCAAACACTGCAAACCCGGAAGGAAGTGTTCCGGTTTGCAAACGTTTTTCAGAAGCCGAATGTGCTCCGTTTTGAGTGTTGCGCTTCCAATTTGAGTACAACATTTCCGTTTTGAGTATTACGCAGAGGTCTGTCTGTTTTCGCTATTTATTTTGTGTTTTTGTTTTTGCGGCTCTTTTTTTTTTTGTTGAACCAAAATAAAAAAATTCCTTCCAGTAGCACCTTAGAGACCAACTAAGTTTGTTCTTGGTATGAGCTTTCGTACCAAGAACAAAAGCTCATACCAAGAACAAACTTAGTTGCTACTGGAAGGAATTTTTTTATTTTGTTTCGACTACGGCAGACCAACACGGCTACCTACCTGTAACTGGATCTCTCTTTTTTTGTGACAGTGTGGAACCCAGTTCAGCTACTGATTGATTGATTGATTGATTGTGTGACTGCAGTACATTGTTGATTGCTTTCATTTCATGGATCAATGGTCTCGTTAGATAGTAAAATTCATGTTAAATTGCTGTTTTAGGGGTTGTTTTTAAAAGTCTGGAAGGGATCAATCCATTTTGCATTACTTTCCATGGGAAAGCGTGCCTTGGTTTTGGAACGGACTTCTGGAACGGGTTAAGTTTGAGAACCATGGTACCACTGTATGTAAATATTTGTATGGGGGTAGATTGGAGGGTTGCCTATTCCAGAGGGTTGCCTATTCCAGGGGGCTGCCCTTCCCCCTTTTTTGCCCATATTTTATTTGCTTTGGTGGGGGGGGTGTATGTGCTTTGCCTATTTTGGGGAGGGGATCGGGGGCAGCACCCGTTTTTCTGTTGTGAAATGAGTATGCCTTTGTCTCCCTGACAGTTTCCTTTAGGTTTCCAGATGGACTTCCAGGCCTTAAAAAAAGACAGGGCTTCCAGAAATGGACTCTGACTGGCTGCCAAAATGAGATGCAATTGCTGTAGTAGTAGTAGAAGAAGAAGAAGAAGAAGAAGAAGAAGAAGAAGAAGAAGAAGAAGAGTTTGGATTTGATATCCCGCTTAACCTTTATCACTATCCGAAGGAGTCTCAAAGCAGCTCACATTCTCCGTTCCCTTCCTGCCCCACAACAAACACTCTGAGAGGTGAGTGGGGCTGAGAGACTTCAGAGAAGTGGGACTAGCCCAAGGTCCCCCAGCAGCTGCATGTGGAGGAGCGGAGACGCGAACCCGGTTCACCAGATTATGAGTCTACCGCTCTTAACCACTACACTACACTGGCTCTCTGTGGATTTCTTACCTCAGTCAGGGGTTGGGAAATCAGGCTCCTGTGAATGCCTGGGGTGGGGGTGGGGATTCCAGATTTTCATGTCCAGCTTTCTTATTTTAACTCTCCTTGCTTGTATTAATTTATGGCAGTGTGTGTGTGTGTGTGTGTGTGTGTGTGTGTGTTCAGAAACGACTCACCCTTTTCTGAGAAGATGGGAATTGAATTTGAGCCAAAAACCTGTTTTTTCCGAAATGCAAATGTCACAACGTTCTGCTTACAAACACCCAAGTGAGCCCAAGAAATCTGTTCAAACTCCTTCTTAAGGAGGCAGAAGTAAAACAACAACAAAAAAAAAACCTGTCATCATTGCTAGCATGGGTACATACGGCCCACTCCCCTTGCTTATCTAGCCATAACTGAAACAATATTTCGATTTAAAACTCTCTCGTTTTTGCCATGCGTTCAAGGAAACTACTGCTTGGACTCAAGCTTCAAAGCTTAAAAAAGGGGGGAGGGGATGAATTAGGTACTACTGTTATCAGAAGAGAGAAAAATAGGAATGAGGTCGCCATTGCTCCCTAAAGGAATGTGAGTGCAGAGAGCAATCCTGATGTGGAAGTTTCCTGCATTCAAGCAAGTTCACTAGCAGCACTTCTAAGTACAGAAGAGCCTGTGGATCTCAGGGAACAAGAAATAGAAATCAATAATAATAATAATAATAATAATAATAATAATAATAATAAGAAATTTATTATTTATAGCCTGCCCATCTGGCTGGGTTTCCAGTGAGTGAACCAGATCTGCATTTAGTAATTTAGTTTAAACTCTGGAACTCACTCCCAAAGGAGGCAGCGATGGCCACCAAATTGGGTGCCGAAGAAGAAGAAGAAGAAGAAGAAGAAGAAGAAGAAGAAGAAGAAGAAGAGTTTGGATTTGATATCCCGCTTTATCACTACCCGAAGGAGTCTCAAAGCGGCTCACATTCTCCTTCCCCTTCCTTCCCCCACAACAAACACTTTGTGAGGTGAGTGGGGCTGAGAGACTCCAGAGAAGTGTGACTAGCCCAAGGTCACCCAGCAGCTGCATGTGGAGGAGAGGAGACGCGAACCCAGTTCACCAGATTACGAGTCTACCGCTCTTAACCACTACACCACACTTTGAAAGAGGATTGGACAAATTCACAAAGGAGGAAAAGGCGATTATCGATGGCTGCTAGCCAAGATGGCTATGCTCTGCCTCCACAGTTTCCTTCTGAATCCCAGTTGCTGGAAACCGTAGGAAGGGAGAGAGCTCTTGCGCTCGAATCCTGACTGCAGGTTTCCCACAGGCATTTGGTTGGCCACTGTGAGAAGAAGAAGAAGAAGAAGAGTTTGGATTTGATATCCCGCTTTATCACTACCCGAAGGAGTCTGAGAAACAGGGTGCTGGTCTGATCCCATTGGTCTGAGCCCTCAGGGGGTTGCGGACCCTCCTTCCTTGGAGGGTTTTCAGCAGAGGTTGGATGGCCATCCATCATGGATGCTTTAGTTGAGATTCCTTCATTGCAGGGGGTTGGAACTAGACCAGTGTTTCCCAAACTTGGGTCTGTGACTGTTTCTGGACTACAACTCCCAACATCCCTAGCTAGCAAGACCAGTGGTCAGGGATAATGGGAATGGTAGTCCGAAAACAGCTGGAGACCCAAGTTTAGGAAACACTGGACTAGATGAACCCCGGGGTCCAGGGCTGTCTTTAGCAGATACGGTTCCGGGTTGCAAATATCCGCCCAGCGCCCCCAAATTACCATAGATAGTGGGTGGGGCGAAGCTGCGCACTGCCAGCCATGGGGGGGGGGTGCAACTCTCCCCAATGCCACTGCGGGAGAGCAATCCCCGCAAAGGCTTGGGAAGGAAGCTGCAAGCCCACCAGCCATATAGTTGATGGGTGTGCAGGGTGTGCAGGGTGCACAGCTCCCCCACTCTCTGGGGCCACCCTGAGAGGCCGGCGCCCTGGTGCAAAGCACCACTAAGCCCTATGGGAAAGACGGCTCTGCCGGGGTCCCTCCCAATTCTACAATTGTGTGATTCTTGCATTCTTATATTAGATATTCAGATAGTTCTGAACATCCATTTTTCAGCCCAACCTGAAAGACGAGATTCCATTAGCAATACCGTGTTTCCCCTATTTTAAGACACCGTCTTATATTTTTTTTTCCCTCAAGAAAACGCACTATGGCTTATCTTGAGGGGATGTCTTATTTTTATTACGTAAGTCCAGCCCAGCCTTTTCCTTGGCGCCCTCCAGAACTGCGCCTATCACTATGGCTTATTTTCGGGGTACGGCTTATATTTCGCAAATGCGAAAAAATCCTGCTATGGCTTATTTTATGACTACGTCTTAAAATAGGGGAAACAGGGTATTTGTCTTCTATGCATTTCTGCCCCTCTCCTCTCCTTTCTAGGGACCCAGGTGGCGCTGTGGGTTAAACCACAGAGCCTAGGGATTGCTGATCAGAAGGTTGGCAGTTCGAATCCCTGCGACGGGGTGAGCTCCCGTTGCTCGGTCCCAGTTCCTGCCCACCTAGCAGTTCGAAAGCATGTCAAAGTGCAAGTAGATAAATAGGTACCGCTCTGGCGGGAAGGTAAACGGCGTTTCCGTGCGCTGCTCTGGTTCGCCAGAAGCGGCTTTGTCATGCTGGTCACATGACCTGGAAGCTGTACGCCGGCTCCCTCGGCCAATAGAGCGAGATGAGCGCCGCAACCCCAGAGTCGGACATGACTGGACCAAATGGTCAGGGGTCCCTTTACCTTTACCTCTCCCTTCTGCCTTCTCCCTTCTCTTCTCTCCCCCATTTCTCCTTCTGTTAAAATTCCCAGTAAAAAGAAACGTCAGTGGTGGTGACCCCCATCATTGGGGTTTGGCTTGCCTAGTGCTCCTTGAGCCATCAGACGAAGACTGACGTCTCCACAGCAGAAGGTCAGCAGCAGCAACAATTATTTAAGCCATAGTTGAGAGTGCAAGCGGCAGAGCATCCGGTAATCTCAGCTGCTGGCACAACACACATAGACATCCCCCGATGTGTCCCCGTATGAATCCACCTGAGAATAATTGCCAGCTTCTCATGCCATGCTCCCGGTTCCTAAGATCGCACCTCGCTAACCAGTGACCTCAACCCACCACTGTCCGTTCCACTCTCCAAACCGCAATGAAAGAGCAGTAATCTGCCTATTTAACTCTCCTTGAACCGCCTCAATGGGGCACGGCAGGATGCCCAGAGGCTTTTAAGGGCTCCTTGTGGACCCACGAAGAAGGAATAAGCTGACACTTTGGCTTCTCCCAAAGAGGAGCAGGCTGTCTAAGGATTTCGCTCCCTGGAAAGGCAAACAACGGGTTCACTTACCATTGGGAAGAACAGCGAGCAGAAAGTTAGCAGCATCTCCAGCAGCGGCAGGAGGCTCTGTCCCTGCCGGCACACGGCTAACGATCCACACCAGTCAAGCACCGCCTCTAAGATACACCTTCTCAGCTCGGCTTTCAAGGAGCAATTCTCCCTGCAGGCTGCAGTCCTCCTCCCAGGTAAGCAAAACCCCTTCTTCATTTGCATCGTCCCCATGATCTTACCGGCAGTAGCAGAAAGGCAGGAATAATGAATCTTATTGCTATCACTGAAATGCTCTTTAAAAAAATAAAATAAAATAAATCTTATTTATTGATTCTTCAAGGAAAAAACTGCACAGACCGTAAATTGCTTTCTCCATTGACTCCTCTTCCACAGTTTCCAAATCTACCCTTAAATGCTGCATATTTTACATATAATATAATATTCAATACAGTGGTACCTCGGGTTAAGAACTTAATTCATTCTGGAGGTCCGTTCTTAACCTGAAACTGTTCGTTAAAGAAAAAAAAAGTTTTTATTAAAGACTTATCAAAACAAATTATCCTTATAATCAGATACATTTTCCCCATTTTTTTGTTCCCTCCCCTTCCTCCCCCACCCTCCCGAGACTTCCCTCAGCTTCCCTCTCCGATTTATTTATACATATTATTTTCTGCATGTTATAGATTTTTACATATAATAATAATAATAATAATAATAATAATAATAATTTATTAGTTATACCCCGCCCATCTGGCTGGGTTTCCCCAGCCACTCTGGGCGGCTTTCAACAGAACATTAAAATACAATAATCTATTAAACCTTAAAAGCCTCCCTAAACAGGGCTGCCTTCAGATGTCTTCCAAAGGTCTGGTAGATGTTCTCTTTGACATCTGAAGGGAGGGTGTTCCACAGGCAGGTGCCACCACCGAGGACGCCCTCTGCCTGGTTCCCTGTAACTTGGCTTCTCGTAGTGAGGGAACCGCCAGAAGGCTCTCGGTGCTGGACCTCAGTGTCCGGGCAGAACGATGGGGGTGGAGACGCTCCTTCAGGTATATTGGACCGAAGCCATTTAGGGCTTTAAAGGTCAGCACCAACACTTTGAATTGTGCTCGGAAACGTACTGGGAGCCAGTGTAGGTCTTTCAAGACCGGTGTTATGTGATCTCAGCGGCTGCTCCCAGTCACCAGTCTAGCTGCCACATTCTGGATTAGTTGTAGTTTCCAGGTGACCTTCAAAGGTAGCCCCACGTAGAGCGCATTGCAGTAGTCCAAGCGAGAGATAACTAGAACATGCACCACTCTGGCGAGACAGTTCGCCATCATTGCTTTATCTGTCATATGTTCTACTAATAAATTTGTGGATGTTTATTCAAAACCTGCCAAGGAGTCCAAGTCCTTTTGTTGTCTTTTTAAATAAATTGTAAAAAGTTCCCATTCTTCCTTGAAGTAACGGTTGTCCTTCTTGCGTAGTTTATATGTTAACTTTGCCATCTCCACATAATAATAATAATAATAATAATAATAATAATAATAATTTATTATTTGTACCCCGCCCATCTGGCCGGGTCTCCCCAGCCACTCTGG